>CM038468.1:13804978-13904978 GCA_021464415.1 Lonicera japonica | reverse complement strand
GGGGTTGCATTCTCATTGCTAGTTCTAGCAATAACCTACATAAGACACTATACTCAAAGATTGTTGCATTCGGTTCCACCTTAGTGGGTTTTAGTACAAGTCTCACGAATAATGCCCTATTCTTATAACCGATAGCATATCTAGGCATATTCATCACTTATATTCCACAATCAAGTATCTTTAAGGCACCAATCCAAAAACCCCCAAACTATAGGTCGTACATATGACTACGAGATGGGTTTCATAAGAACCATTGCGTATACGAACTAAAACATGGATTTATATGTTAAATCATGCAATTGAAGTCATATTCCATCAATATAGATCATCATTCGAAGCTTTATCTATCCCAAACCCCATAGAATGCATACAACCTAGGGTTTTGATAGAATCCCCAAATTTGTGTATAAATTTCTAATACAACACAATATAATTTGAAAAGTAAGTTTAGTACTAGCGTTCCCACCTCTATTGTTGATATTCCACGCAATTGAACTGTTTCGAAAAGTGTAGGCGCCACAATCCCGAAGCCCTAGCTTTACCACATGCAGCCATGGAGGAAGAAGAAGGTAGGAGATGATAAATAGTGTTGAGGGTGTGGATTTAGGGCTTGAATCTTGGTTTATGATGAATAATTCATCAAAACACTCATGAATCTCTCACTTCCTCTTTCTAGAACCCTCTGAGGTGTTGTGGGGGTGTGTGGGTCGATTTGGGTGTGATAGGGTGATAAATGGTGAGAAAATGAGGTTAAAAGGGGTTAAAATTCGACACACAGGACACCAAGATCGATCTTGGGGGTCCAAGATCGATCTTGGGAGCTCTCTGCCAAAAATTTCCTCCCAGGATAGGCCAAGATCGATCTTGGCCTTCCCAAGATCGATCTTGGCCTTCCCAAGATCGATCTTGGAACCACTGCACTAAATCCAACTGATTTTTGGCCTCCCGGACCCTCGAAATGGTGGAATCTCATTCCGGGCCAAACACAAAAGTTGTAGAGGGGAACAATACGGAGATTTGGGCACTAACGGGGACTCATTCGGACATCGAATGAAGAAGTTATGGTATCCCAAAGTTGGCCAAAAACCATTAATCACGAAAAGACCAAAACTCACCATATGCAACCCGGAATCGATTCCGACCGCCCGAATCACCAAACAATCATTCATACGAGTGTAAATAGACTTATACTAATGGTGCAAGGTGCTAGAGCATTACGAAACTCCATAAATTATGATTTCACCATTCGTGGTGAAATAAGCGATCGAATGAAGGCAACCCCGGTGGAATAAATGAACCGGGTATTACAATCTCCCTTCCTTAAACAATTTCGTCCTCGAAATTCTAGTAGGAGGAGCACGACACAAGGGAACATATGGATTCCCGAATTCTCACGAGGTCTCCCCTCCTTAAAAGAAGAACCACAGCCACCAATGAAACAAACTCATTCCGAGCATTAAAATAAAAGGAACGATCCCCAAGCGTGATAAGGAAATAGAACAACGAAGATAGAACCTTCTAGCACCCTCTCGGAGGAAGAAATCCTCAATGCTATAAAACCGACTCATGATCTAGAAATAATAACACTTGCGAGGTTTAACACCAAGTTCATACAACATGTCCACAACCATACACATTCTAGTATCCGTAAGTTACAATTGCGTCAAAAAGATAGTTCTCGTAACCCAATTTCCTATGAATCCACATATAATAATACTCGGGAAAACAAATGCGATCAAGCTAGATCAATTAGTGCAAAGCAATTATTACAAAATACAAGATTCACCCATTGGAATCAGATAAACATATATAGCGAATACAAGGAATGACACTGGCCACTAACACTAGTATGCCACATTTCACTTTCCGTTGGCGATAGAAGGCTGTTGATTTATAAGTTAGTCATCCGTTGATCAGGCGGCTGACTAAAATATAACTCGACAGTCGCCTATTGCTAACTTGGTAGCAAAACTCATCCCGAGTACAAAACACATTCGCAAGAAAATTATTGGATTCACAAGGAAACAACGCAATTATAACATGGCTCATCAATAAAACAAGCTATAAGATGGTAAACATATATATGGAATGAGGAAAAAGGAAACACCTTTCCTCAAAGCAAACAGTCACTGGAGACATATTTTACGCAATTGCTCACAAATATCTGGACCAAGGGTCCCATTACGCTTCCAATGCGCTACTCTGGTCATATAACTCTTCTCTCATCTAAGAAAATGAGTACAATAATGACTATAATTGAAGGAAATCCTCGGTTCCCAGGCCTGGTTCTCGATGATCACACTTAACTAACGGCTCCCCACCGTTTACAATCTGATTAATCTCACTCGCTCAGCGAGGGTGGCGTCTATTCCTTTACTCGAATGTCCCACTGATGGAATAGAAATAGATCGGGAGACTCACGTTCCACATTAGTGGCACAAGGATCGAAGGAAAGGATTCCGAGCTTGACAGTCAAAACAGCTCTAACCCCTTCTCCACTATTCCCAAAATGGGGTCGGTACTAACCCCAATACTCATGGTAAAAATAAATGCAACACTTATATCATTAAAGTGGAACATCCATTAGGAATTAGACGCTCAACAAACAAGAAACCAGGGTCAGTACGCAATCGAGTGATCCCTAATACAGAATAACACTTGACTTAGCTGGGATCTACTCATAACACTTACTCAAAATTCATAACTACCCATGAACAATGCGAAGAAAATTGGACCTATCCTCTGATACCAACTTGTGATGCCTCGAATCCCGTTATGAGATTTTCACCTCCGGGACACGGTTAATCACGGATGCCGTGCGCGACGGCGGGTTTAAATTCATAAAAAAACACAACTTTTAAAACTTTTCTCAAATAAAAACCTGATTATAAATAAATTCCCTCTTTGTAAAATTTTGGCATGTGGAGTTTGTTCAGTTAATAAACCGTCCTGTAAAAATCAAAACCAATCACATATCAATTCACATTAAAACAACTCCACATATAGAAATCAACTCATCAAGTTTACATCGAAAATGTTCACATATCAAAACCGGTATTAAAGCTTCTACAAAAGATCTTTTACAAAACAACATAACCAATCATTTTATACAACGAGGTCCTTTTCATAAAGGACCCAAAAGACGACATATGGACATCAGAGGTCTCTAGACTCGTAGATCACGCGCCATCCCTCAATGCTTGACCTGCAAAACTGTTTAGAAAATGGGATGAGCCAAAACCGGGCTCAGTGGGAACTATATAAATTTTGTATAGAAAATAATACTTTGCTTTACTATAAAAGTTTATAAGACAATGCAACACAATGCAATCTATACACAAGTGCATGCCGATCCCCACTAGGATTCCCATCCTATTCACCGGAAGCTATCGATCCGACTAATTGGTCTCGTCCCTAGACGTCCCATGGAATACTCTCAACTAATTCCCGTATCACCAGAGAACCATTGGTATAAAACCATCTCATCACAAACACTAACTTCCTATGGTTCATCATGCTACAATAGATTCGCTTCCTGTAATCAACTGGCCCATGCAATGCTTATCATACAATCATCTCAATGTAATCACATAAATAAGGATAATAACCACAAGAGATATGATACAATCAACCATACAAGTAACAAGCATATAAAGATCACAATGTCATATCTCTTGTATAAAGCCTCAGCTTACACCCCGCGGTCACTAGGCTTAGAGCATCGGTTCCCGAAGGACCCCAAGCTCTAAACTAATCATGTCTCCTCCAAGCGAGTGAACTGCCCAGGGACTCGGTCCTTACTTGTAATTCATTTGGAGATAAACCCACGCAAGACATTTTCCCGGGACAACACTCCAAATACTTAACAAGAAGAACACCCGTACAAGCACGTTCCTCCGAGGATGGAACTACCTAGGATGTTTCACCTAAGTGTAGGGCTACTACTTCTTGGAACACCGTTCCGTTGATAGAGCCACACGATCTAATCCGCAAGCCAGGGAAGCTAGAAATGCAGGACTACGAAACTCATCCGCGAGAAGGCAATATACATCAATATGATAATATAACAGGCGGCTACAACCGCACTGTACTGGGTAGCCCTTTCCCTTGTCCGCTTTGGGTGGCTCCACTCCAGTTACAACGAGTACCGGTACTCAATCATAGCGGCTCCAACCGCTGCGGCTACAACCGCACTCAATGGACTACAACCCAATCATAAGGTAGGGCTACAACCCTCCTTGGTAAGGCTACAACCTTACAATCAATGTCCACATAGATAGTTGGCCAAACATCAATCAAGAACATGCATGTATAACATAGATGTCCCAACATCATTATTAATATCATCATACCACGTGTGATCATATCAACAATCTCACAATCAAAATCACATTATATAGGGCTCCAACCCTAAATCAATCGGGGCTTCAACCCACAACTAGTATTAGTATTTAAACATGGCAATTACAACTCAATCATATGGCAGGGCTACAACCCTCCATGGTGAGGCTAGAACGTTACAATCAACGCCCGTATAGATAAATGGGCTAAAACATCAATCATAAACATGTAAGTACAATATAGATGTCCCAACATCATTATAGCACATGTGATCGCATCAACATCAATATATCCATTCAACATTGACATGTATACATATCACAAGCCCACATAATCCATCACACATTTGGCTATCAACGCATTACGACTATAGCTTATCGTTCCATGTTTATTCACATTTTACGGCCAATCAATTCATTATCATCATCTCTCATTATGTAATGTGCCAAGCGTGTAAAAACTAAGGCCGTATGATTCGAATCATAGTTCTCATGTTATTCTATCAAGCCAAGCATCGGCTCTGATGATTCTCGCCTAACCGGTACGCTTACGGCATGTTCGCCCCTTATTATTATGGCTAAGGCGACCTACACCTCGCTAAATTACGTTCATCGCATTTCTAAGGCGGGGTTGCATTCTCATTGCTAGTTCTAGCAATAACCTACATAAGACACTATACTCAAAGATTGTTGCATTCGGTTCCACCTTAGTGGGTTTTAGTACAAGTCTCACGAATAATGCCCTATTCTTATAACCGATAGCATATCTAGGCATATTCATCACTTATATTCCACAATCAAGTATCTTTAAGGCACCAATCCAAAAACCCCCAAACTATAGGTCGTACATATGACTACGAGATGGGTTTCATAAGAACCATTGCGTATACGAACTAAAACATGGATTTATATGTTAAATCATGCAATTGAAGTCATATTCCATCAATATAGATCATCATTCGAAGCTTTATCTATCCCAAACCCCATAGAATGCATACAACCTAGGGTTTTGATAGAATCCCCAAATTTGTGTATAAATTTCTAATACAACACAATATAATTTGAAAAGTAAGTTTAGTACTAGCGTTCCCACCTCTATTGTTGATATTCCACGCAATTGAACTGTTTCGAAAAGTGTAGGCGCCACAATCCCGAAGCCCTAGCTTTACCACATGCAGCCATGGAGGAAGAAGAAGGTAGGAGATGATAAATAGTGTTGAGGGTGTGGATTTAGGGCTTGAATCTTGGTTTATGATGAATAATTCATCAAAACACTCATGAATCTCTCACTTCCTCTTTCTAGAACCCTCTGAGGTGTTGTGGGGGTGTGTGGGTCGATTTGGGTGTGATGGGGTGATAAATGGTGAGAAAATGAGGTTAAAAGGGGTTAAAATTCGACACACAGGACACCAAGATCGATCTTGGGGGTCCAAGATCGATCTTGGGAGCTCTCTGCCAAAAATTTCCTCCCAGGATAGGCCAAGATCGATCTTGGCCTTCCCAAGATCGATCTTGGAACCACTGCACTAAATCCAACTGATTTTTGGCCTCCCGGACCCTCGAAATGGTGGAATCTCATTCCGGGCCAAACACGAAAGTTGTAGAGGGAAACAATACGGAGATTTGGGCACTGACGGGGACTCATTCGGACATCGAATGAAGAAGTTATGGTATCCCAAAGTTGGCCAAAAACCATTAATCACGAAAAGACCAAAACTCACCACATGCAACCCGGAATCGATTCCTACCGCCCGAATCACCAAACAATCATTCATACGAGTGTAAATAGACTTATACTAATGGTGCAAGGTGCTAGAGCATTACGAAACTCCATAAATTATGATTTCACCATTCGTGGTGAAATAAGCGATCGAATGAAGGCAACCCCGGTGGAATAAATGAACCGGGTATTACAGTGTACATAGGCTATAGCGACTCCACCCCTGGCTTCTCTAATTCTAACTCTACCGTAGGCTCCACCAAGTCCAGCTACTAGGATTCAATTTATAGGGACTCATGTAACATCCTGTATTTATGTTAATGTTAATTATGTTTTTCTAATTAGATATGGTGTGGAATTTATATTTTTGAAAATTAGATTTGTTAATTTTTGAAAATTAGATATGGTGACCATGTGTTCTTGAAAACTAGACCCCGTTTTGGTATCACCTAATTTGGTAGTAAATGAAAGTTGTCTTCTCGATATATCAAACCATTCAAAATTCTCGAATGTATCGGGAATGTTTCATATCGCCTAACCTTGCCACCACAGTTATCCAATGTTCACAATGTATTTCATGTATCAATGTTGCGTTGGTATGTTCATGATCCTTCCCACATTATTCAATGGGAAAACCTTGAGGTATTAGATGACGGAACTTATAAAATCCGTCCAATACAAATCCTAGATCGTCAAGACCAAGTACTTAAGAACAAAGTTATTCCTTTAGTAAAAGTTTTGTGGTTACATCACGGAGCCGATGAGTCGACGTGGGAACTAGAGACTGAAATACGTAAAAAATACCCTAAGTCATTTAATTAGTATGTAATATCTAAATTTCGAGGGTGAAATTTTATTTATTGAGAGAGATTGTAACATCTTGTATTTATGTTAATGTTAATTATGTTGTTCTAATTAGATATGGTGTGGAATTTATATTTTTGAAAATTTTCTATCCATAATTTGGAGAAAAGCTCTCGAAATTGTAGATCTCTAAATTACCTTTCCAGGGACATAAAGATCATCTTAATCGGAGTTCTGAGCGATAAGTTATGGCCAAAACAAGAACAAAGTAGCAGGGCAAAAAGTTTGCCTACGGACCGGTATTGAGTTTTTGGAATACCGGTCCGGCGTATAAGTTTTCGAAAAAGTTTGGCTGCGGACTGGTATGGGATTTTTTGAATACCGGTCCGGCATCTACAAATTGGAAAAATTTATACTACGGACCGATATTCTATTTCCCGCATACCAATCCATCATCCGAAACAGTGCACCGACTTAACTCATTTTAAGTACGTTTTATCTCTCTTTTTCACCCATTTTCAACCCAAACTTCCCACACATACCTAAAAGGTTTTAAAAAGAGTAAGAGGTGGCTTTCTTAAGAGGTTTTCACTCGCTTTTCACCTACGATCCGCGATTGAAGCTCCAAATCATCTGGATTATGTTTTTCTTTAATATTCATGATCTTTCTCCTTAGTATTGCTTTGGGGAGGGCCTAGATCTTCACCTTTTCTTCTTCTTTATCGCTAATAATACGAGGTAGGGGCTCTTTTGCTTTTAAAACTTGATAATACGATTTTATGGCTTGTTAATCATTGTATTTGACCTGTGTTGGTTTGGAAACTCATGTGTAAGAAAACCTATGATGTTCTATGACCTCTATGGTTATATTTTCATGATTTGAGGCAAGATATGCCATCCACTCTTGATATAAAGCTTTGTTTGTGTTATATGAGATATCTTTTGGTTGTATAGATTATTTTGTTGATGAACTAGTTTGCTAATGAATTGTTTATACCAAGGGATATGAAATGAGGTTTGTTAAAGTGTGTATGGCATAAATTACTTTATGTATCTATAAAATAGCATGTTTTGCATACCATACATATCATTATTGTATCAACCAAACGCTTGAAGAACTCTCGGCATATTTGGATTATTCTTGTGGCCCATCACCTTAGGAATATATCTCTTATCTATGATGATGGAAGCTTGTTGTGATCTTGATATCGTTCTGAATATGATATGGTCCTGACATGGATCCGGTTACAATTCTATTGTGGCCCTTCGATGGTGAACGGATTATATATTGATTGGTGCCTGCCGGTATAGAAATAAGTAAAGCCTGGTGCCCTTGGGTTGAAAATACCTAAACCTCCGAGGGTCAGCAAAGCGTTGGATGTCTAGAGCCAGCGGTGAGTAACCCGGAAATCTAGACAACGGCAAGGCACTGATGATTTTGTTATTATGATATCATTGATGGACTTGTGGTCTAACTCAGTAATGATTTCATGATATTCTCTGGGGCCGATGGGCAATTTATTATCACTATCGAATTATTCTCTCGGGCGGTCAAGCCCATGTTATACTCTAGTTCAGTATTGATGTATTCTGGCTACGTGGCTCTAAGGTTGACAAAAGGGAGGTAACCTGCATTCGCATAAGCGTGCATTGTTTAATGAACATATGGTTTTAAACTGAAATGTGTTTTACATGTGATACTTTTGTTATTACTCACCCCTACTGAGTGTATAGCTCACCCCGTTTCTTTAAAATATTACAAGTACTCAGGAGTTTTATGAGGACAAAGAGACAATGGGATTTGGGAGAAGTAGAAGTTATGATACAACTTATTTTTGTAATGTGTACATGTTCACGGGAAGCCATGGCTAGCCCTATAGTTGTATATGTTTTTACTTTTACTCTGTTGGTTCTGTATACTATTATATGTATGTTTGATAATTATGTCATAACTATATACTCCATGCTTGATCTTGTATGTAGTATGCACGTTGCCTCATTTTTTATTTTCTTATATACTTACGTACCCATTTTAGTCAACTAAGATAGGTTAGTAACGTTATAGGTCTTAACTACCGGTATTATCCTGTTAATTAAGGTGGGGTTGTTACAACTCATCACCTTAGGCTCTACCGAGTTCTTTTTAACTCCACCAAGTCTAGCTACTGGTACTGCTCCACATGTGAGTGGATTCATTATCGAGCTATAATACCAATTGTTATGCTCACTGGCACATGGGCCGGGCTCAGGACACGTGTAATGATATTGTTCCCAACTTAAATACCTTTGGGCCACAGTTGTGGTGTTTTATCTTAAAAGGACTCGTTACTATGTGGTGACACTTCCCTACTAACTAATCCATGTTGAGTTCTACAATTTTTTAATGTAATATCAATGGTTTGAGCCAACCATTCTTAACAAAAATTCCATCTAAATTCAAATATTTACTTGGTTAGTTACTCATGGTAAAGTTAATTAATGCTTGTGATTTGTTGCAAACGTGAAGACCAACATGTTTATCACTAAATTGGTCTGTTTTGTGCAAGAAAGGAGAAAGTCTGGATCGCATTATACTCATTCTGTGTCAAATAGATGGCCTTATTTTGACTTTTATATTTTTCATGACACTAATTCAACATAATTAATGGTTAAATATATCTCAATTTTTATTATGAGTTTTGGTACATCGATTATATCTCAAAAAAATAAAATAAAAAAGGAGACTATATATAATTTGAGACATCATGAAAAAGAGAATGAGACTATATAATTTAATAAATGGAGTATCGTTTATAATCGGAGAGCAATAATCTTGTGAGTCTAAATGTCCCTTTGTGTTGAAAAGTTGTAAATCTATTCTTTAATAAAAGTGTTTATGTTTCGAATGGAAAACGAAGAACAAAAGTAGAAATAGTTAAAGATCAAATGATATTATCAAAGAGTGACTAGCCAAATATTCTAGGCTGCTTAGTTGTTGGGGGGTATATATATATATAGTGGCATAGTCATAATTTTTATTTAGTAAACGTTTAACTAATACTAGTAAAAAAATATATTTATAAGTAATAATAATAAGACAATGTATATATGTTAATTTTTAATAGTTGAATAAAAATAATCTTAAAAATGGTCATGTGTGGTGCACATGAACATTTTCCATCAACTTTAACGGGGAAAATGGATAGAAAGACAAAAGTGAAACTCAGTCAATAGTTTGAAAGGTTAAATGGTGCTTTTTAAAATTTAAGGGCTTAAGGGGAATTGGCCTCAGAATTTATGGGCCATTTTTGAAGTTTACTCTTTCTTATAATAAAACTTATAATCTTAACCCCAAGGTTTTAAGAAATTGCGAATTCAACCTCGCACTTTTAAAGATTATAAAGAAATTCATTAAGTATAAAGTAATACCTAAAAAAAATAAAAAAATTCAAATTCAAGCCCCCCACTAGCCCTATAGTGGCTACGTCGCTGGAGGTGGATACATGTGGTTATGCAGGGTATTGGTAAAGGCACCCAAAGAAAATAGATTCAACACCTTTTTTAAAAGGAAAAGTTATGTCACTGATTTTTAAGGCATCCATCACCAAAGTAGCAAGTAAATTCTTTCTCAAACTGAAAATTCTGAGAAGACATATTTATTTTGATGTAAGGTTGTCATTCTAAATGTAAATTTTTATAATAAAGAATCTGAATCGGTGCGCATTGTACTTTGTATGGGTTTGTTTTCATTTTTCTAAACTTGGTACTTTTCTATTGAGTTTTCTACTGAGGCATGTTAATCGTAAGAAGAGTTGCAAAGGTCTAAAGTTAACATCACAATGATGTTCTTCAAAATGGAAACGATGTATATTCAAAATACAACAATGCTAATCTGCATAGACTGGTCTGCATTTGTATAATTTAAAAAGGCAATTTTGTGCTCTTTTATTATTATTATTACAGGTGCTCTTATTTAAGGGTGCTTTTGTAGTTTTAATTTTTTTTAAGGGTGCTTACAGAAAAGGGTGCCAATACTTTTTTTAAGCATGCCTCTATCAGCAGCCGATTATGCATGTGTACCTTTGTGCCTTCTTATTACACTTCTACTTCTCACAAAAAAAAAGGTAAATGTAGTTTGATATTAAGAGATCAATCTATGTAGTTTAATAGAATATGGCCCTTCATGAAACAAGCCTCGGATGTTTGAAATAAGGTTTTTGTCAGCTGAGTTTCCCTTCCTTTGGGAATGACACGCCATCACGTGGATGTTTTTATTTCATTTTGTTTATTTAAATTAATTTTTTGTTTGTCCAAAAAAGGTTCTCGTTTAGTAATTCTTATGTTCTCGGGTCATACGAATTCCTAGAAGTTTAGGTAGGATGGGGTTGTAGTTATTTCTATTTCTTGAGGTATAATGTCAGACCGAGAGACTCCATTAGAAAGAATCGGTGGAGACATTTTGTGTTATATATGATAATTGTTTTAACATTTGAATTGAATTCCAGACTTTCTATATGTGAAAAAAGTGGGGACAGGTTGTCAAATATCGTCCCTGAATCCTTTTCTCTATCATGTTGCTATCTTCTCTACTTGTTCTCTAGTTACTTCTATTCGAAGAAATGAAAGCATTATTCGCATCTTATTAATTTAGTTATACATTCTATCTCAAAGAGGTCTTCAAATTAATAGTCTACAACTCATAAGCTACTTGATAGTTGATCCTGAAATTAATCTTCTCCTTTTATGTAAAATTTGCGGTTTTTTGTGTTGGATTTTGTGATTTTCATGGGAAAGTTTAAAAAATGCATCGGTATTGTTATTATAAATATCGGAAAGTACGGTCAAACGTTAGCGTTTTCTTCCTTTTCTCCTCATAGTCTAGTACTCAACTTGCCTTTAAAAGTTCGAATTTTACATTTTTTAAAAATACACTAGTTTTATAACAATCAATAGTTTAGAACAAAATTTATTTTTCGTCGTGAGTTTGGTACACGTTGATTATGTTATGAAAAAGAAAGTGGAATCTTAATTTGGGCCAAAAGTGTTCCAAATTAGGAAAGAATACACATATTTGATCATTAAGATATTTTTCAATGATGTAAAAAAAAGTGAAGTTTTTCATTTCTCAGTCTTCTATAGCCGGAAAGAACTTAGCAATATAATGACAATGTAATCACCTACTTATTTTAATTGGAGATTGTTATTGAGCAATATGGTTTTCTAGGGAATGTGTTTTATGATATTAACTAGGGTTTGCTCGTCGTGCCTACAGCACAATAATATTTGATCAATGTCAATCTTCTAATTTTTTGTTTAAAACTCCAGTTGAATATGAGAAAAATAAATTCTAGATATGAAAAATATTTACAATTCTTAAAAATAAAAAGTAATTACACTTGAAATTTTACAAAAGCGAAAAAAGAAAATACCGAATCAATATAAATAAAGGGTATGGCTATTGACACTCGAATTAAGTATTCTGGAACTCTAAAATCATATAATGCTGCGGGTGAGACTCAAACCCGGATGAACCCGACTCAGAAGGGCACCTTTTTAACCAAACAAAGGGAAAGAAAAGGCTTGATATAATTTGTGCCATTTGATATGTAAGATCCCTAATATCCTTAATATTAAATTCACAAAGTAAAATATAATTATGGTTTAATTGTATAGTTCGATACAATAAAAAAATTATCAGAGCATTAGTTAAACTAAGATAAATTGAATATCAAGGATATGCCGAAATGATAACAAAGCATTAGTAAAATATAATGTAAGGTTAATTTCTTTATTTTGTATTTTTTGCTATTATATAAGGCCTCTTTCGAAAAAATATACATTTAAAAATTAATTTTGAATACCAAAAAAATAAAACTTTTTAGAATGAAAGTTGATGTGGATTTTTTAATTAAAAGAGAAAAAGCACAATATTTAATCAACACTAAATTTGTGACGTTAGATGAGTGAACCCTTAACAATTTCAAGTGGTTATCGGGTTACCCATTTAGCGCGAAATGATAATGAATTGGTTATGATTTTACCCCTGTCAAATTCGGGTGACCCGTTAACTAAAGTTTAGTGAATAACAACAGTGTTTGTATTTTGAAATAATCAATATTTGAACCTACATTTTAGATAATTTTAGTTGTCCACTTATCCTGTTTTTAGTGAAAATTTAGCTAGGGATTTGAAAAAAAATGCTTTTATAAAAAAATTTTACTTAACAAGTTGTTGGTCCTGTCATGTCCCTCAATAATAAATTGAGTCGTATATGAATTAGAAAAATATCGTCTAATAGCTTATTGAATCATATTCGAGTGGAAGCAAACATGACCTGCAATTCGTTAGGACACAACACGAAATCGACATGAATTGGCGCGTTGTAAGGTCTAAATAAAATTCACACTAAAGAATTATATATATATATATATTTTTAAAAAATCCAATCACCCGTGTAACTTTTCATTAAAATAAAATTAACTATATTAGCCAAATCAACTTCAAAATTTATTGAGGCAATGAGTTAAAAGGGCTTCCTCCATAATTATATTGAAGGGGCCACCTTACATTTTCATTCCAAAATAAGGACATTCATTTTTCTTTACCTAAAATACCCTTCATTCACTTCTTTTATTTTTTTCTTAAAAATAAATTAGTCACTACCACTGGACACCACCACCACCACCATTAGCCCCCTCCGGAGCTCCGGCAACCATTACCAGAGTGTTATGACCTCACCGGAGCTCCGGCATATGTAATGCAAATCTGTTTTTGCTCTAAATCAGTTGCGACTAATGATACTTAATTATTTTTAGTGCAAATATGTTTTTGCACTAAATTCTCAAGCAACTCATGGTATATTTTTAGTGCAAATCTATTGTTGCACTAAATCCGCAATCAACGAATGATAAATATTTTAGTGCAAATCCGTTTTTGCACTAAATCCGCAAGTAACAAATGATACATATCTTAGTTTATATAAATCTGTTTTTGCACTAAATTCTCAAGCAACTCATGATATATTTTTTGTGCAAAACTGTTTTTGTACTAAATCCGCAAACAAATAATGTTATAAATTTTAGTTCAAATATGTTTTTTCACCAAATCAGTAGACAAATTAAGATATAAATTTTTGTACAAATTCATTTTTGCACTAAATCTACAACCAATTAAAGACGCAAACATAAATCCAAATTTGTTTTTGCACTATATAAAAATTCTCGCTGGAGCTCTGGTGTCCTTGTTGGAGGTACAACAATGGTCGCCGTATCTCCAGTGGGGGTGGTGGCGGAAGTAGTTAGCGAGGTTTAACAATTACTAATGGTAGTAAAGAAATAAAATATTGTAGTAAGGGTACAATTAACTATTCAAAAAAAGGGACGCATACTTTTAGTGAACAAAGATTTGAAAATTGTCATTATGGCTAAAACGAAATTGTGGAGGAAGTCTTATATCTAGTTTGAAATAATGTGTCCTTAACTTGAATCCATTTAACGAGGAAGTACTTAGAACCCATTTTCTCTTTTTAGTAAACCATAGAAATAATTTAATTTACCATGTTAGTTTATGTTAAATTTGCAAATAATTTTGGCAAAATGTAAAATAAGATTGGATGCATAACAATTTAAAAGATAAAGAAAAAAAATAATGAGAGAGATGGTAGAGAAATCTAGGAATTAGGACCAATTAGGGATGATGGGAGGCACGAGAGAGAAGATATTATGATTTAGAGTAAGAATGGGTTTTATTTTTTATTTTTTTTAAAATATTGTGTAAAAATAAATAAACAAGAAAAGAAAAATAAATTAGGTGGTTGACAAAATTATAGCCCTTAGATCAATATCAAGTAAGCAATTAAAGCCTTTAGATCTTTTTTGTTGCAATCACGTCAAAGTACTTCAATTTGTATTATAGATAATTATAGTTCTATAGGTGTTTGGGTACTTTGGATACTAAGGTTCATTTAATTAATTACAACGTGTGAGTTAAGATTTGACAGCATTGACAAAAAATTAAATTTTTTAATAAAATATGAACCAAAATAAATTAATCAACTGTGATTTGCTCATTGTTTCAATCAAGAGGACTTGTAAGTGGCTAGTCACCCTGGGTTGAGAAAATCGGGCTCGACTGGGAGCCCCCTAAATCGAGTCCCAATAGATGCAAAATCTCTGGTGGCCAGTAGTTGGCACTATCCACAAAAGGGATTAGTTGAGGTTTGCGAAAGCTGGCCCGAACATTCATGGTATAAACAAAAAAAAAGGACTTGCAAATTTAAATTTATAAAATTGAGATAAATGAAGAACTCACTTGTATTCAAATATCTTTCAATAATTCTAGGCAGACATAAGTATTTGTCATAAAAATTAACATATCAAATGTGGCCAACCATGTATTTATGAAAGAACCATATCACATTATATTCTAACCAATAAATGATTGACATACTCATACGTCATTTTTTTATATCAATTTTTTGTGTCCATGTAGAAGGTGGACACTATTGACAGACCACATTTTTCTTCCTAACACTCCTTCCTAAGAAAATGTTGTCATTTACTAGTGATACAAACCCTAATTTTTATCCAATGGTTAAAGCATTAAAATATTTACCCATATCATTAACCCTTTTCATCCCCTCAGCTCCTCTTCATCTTTATCCCCCAGCTCCTCCTCCACCACCACCATAGCCGCAGTCACCATGATTTCAAAATTTTATATTTTATTTAATAGTTTAAATAGTTAAGATAAACCATTAAATTTTAATCTTATTCCACTTTTCTTTTTATTCTTCATCATCACTCTCTCTCTCCTCCTCCACCACCACCAACTTCACCATCTCCTAGCCGAGCATGCGGTTCATAGGAGCCGACATTGTATAACATACTCGGTTGGCTTAAGCTGGGCATACTGAAAATTCTTCATCTTAGCCAAGCATGCATGCTAGGCTTCAGTGGCTGAAGAATGTTTGTTCAATTGTCTAAGATTGATTGTAGTGCAAAAAGCTCAATTGTTTAGAGCCGAGGTGGCACAAAATATTCACACTCGGTGGATTATAGCCGATCAAGGACTGGATTTGGAAGGACTCAGCGCATTTGCATTAACCTGAGTTATGAGGTTGTAAAACTGGAAAATCAAGGTTGATTATAGAAAAACTAATGATGCATTTGTGTTCAGAAGGTGCAAAAATCCCAAAGTCAACTGGTGTAGTGGTGGTAGATGACGTCACAGTCAACCGTACTAGGCTAACATGGAAATGACACATGGTAGTGTGCTGAGGTGGCAATGGCACATGGAAGTTGGCTGATGTGGCAATGACAAAAAAATTGTGTTGCTGCTAGGTTTTGAACCTAATTCCAAACTGCAGATAATTGTTGTTTGTGCTACCAAGGTAAACGAGCCTTTGTTAATTGTTTCCACCTTTTTTTTCTTTAGATAGACTACTATGCATGAGATCTAAAAGGTTTCTACCCAAACTACTACGTGTGAGGTCTAGGAGGTTTCTAACAAAATTTTGGGCGGTGCGTGTAGGCATGTGAGATCTCCAATGGGGATGATTCAAACGGAATTTTAATCATATTTGCGAGATGAAGGTTGTGGTATGGTGTTTTTGTAGTTTTAAAGTCGTATGTAGATGGACAAAGGGTAAAACAAATATGCAACGATAGTTTTTTGTTTATATTGGGTCGTATGTGATGAAGATAATGGTAGGAGGATGTTTAGTGGTTTGGTGGCTGTATGGTGGTTTTTTGACGGAATGTGATGGCTGCGTGTTAAGGGCTAAGTAGTGAGGAACATATATCCCTCTTATACCATATTGACATTTAGAGATATATATATATATATTAGAATATGAATTGTTTTTCTAATAATCTATATTGATACATAAGGACCCTCTAATATGAATTGTTTTTTGACGGAATGTGATGGCTGCGTGTTAAGGGCTAAGTAGTGAGGAACATATATCCCTCTTATACCATATTGACATTTAGAGAGAGATATATATTAGAATATGAATTGTTTTTCTAATAATCTATATTGATACATAAGGACCCTACTTATAGGGTTATGCATAAGGGGAAAATAAGTAAACATAATACAATAAGGAAACCTAATTAATTATAATATATTCTAACACATTGCTCTCTCATTCTGTCGTGTCTAGAGCTCTCACAGTGATTGTTGATGACCGGCAATGGTCCCAAGCGTAGCAGTTAATGGCTGCTTACGATGGTTACATTTTTTCTTAGGAAAATAATAAATATAGAGGGTATTTTAAGTTAATAAACATGAATATTTGAAGGTGTTCTTACTTTTAATTAATTTTGAAAGGAAAAATCCCTATGCCTTAGTCATGAAAGAAATTTCTAAGAAGACTGGAGTCAAATGTTGGAGAAATAAAAACTTTTGCTCTTGTTCCTCATTGGCATAACACAACCAAGTGTTCAAGAATACACTATCTTCCCCCTAAACTTCATTTTTAGCTTTTGAGAGCATCAACTTAATCTGCATTTTGCTAGGATATCAATCAAAACACAATTGTATTTCACTGAGGTGTTCAAGCCATTAAGCATATGTACTACAAAAAGCCTTATATATGACATGACATGAACTTACCCCTCCTCGCCGACCTTAGCCACCTCTCAATACAACCTCGAACGATATTGAAGTTGAATTTCAGAGTAGGGGACGACACCTTTGTTCTTTGTCCGCATATATATACGCCTTTGTGGTTCAGGGTTAGGTCAATTACTCCTGTTTTCACAACACTACTGACTTTTTTTCCACAATTAAAAAGACGGCAAAAATGTGGTCAGAAACAACTCTATTAGCACTTCTATTGACATACATGAACAAAAGAAACGTTAGCCGATTTAACAAGACCCCAAATATCAGACAAAACACCTGTACACAAGCAAAAGCAGCTGATCCCTGTATGACAAAATCAGAGAGGAGAGCAAGCACAGTTGTTTCTATAGAATGAGATATTCTCTTTTGACGCAACCACAATTTGATCAACTCTCCACGTAAAGTGTGTTTTTATTTCTCTTCAGAGGAAACAAGCAATGCCAAATACATTTCTAGACAGCAAAGAGGTCCTCCAACAAAGAGGATGGGAGATCAGAATAAAATCAATATTCTAAAATTTTAGAGCTTCTAAATACCTCGAATTCGACCCTAATGAATAATGTTCCTCGTCCAGTTCCAAACAAGAGCATACTTCCCATTTAATAAAGACATAGGAAGTGATATTAATAACCTTAGCTTCTTCAGGAAAACTCAAGCACATACGGACAACATCAGACTTCATTCCAAGAACCATTAAATTTGAAATGAGGTCTTCCACCTTAGAATGGGGTCTAGGAGAAGAGAAGTTTCAAAACTTTCAGTCTCAAGAACCCATTTACCGGAGATATATCTCTGTTTGTACTTTTTACACAAATATTGAATCTTCTTGAAATCAATTCCTCTGTTATTGGATTGGAAAAAAAAACGGGGAATCCGAACTCGCATAAATTTTGAGAGAGAAAAAAACACACAAAAATATATTCAGACATAATCAATTTACAAACATAACTTCAAACAAATAAATGCTCAGAAACCAAAAGAAAAAATCAACACAAAATAAAATCTCCGCTCAGTACCTCTTAATTCACACAAATAATACCATAGGAATTGAACAGTGTTCTTGATCAAAAGAAGCCTTAGCTTAGCATTGTTGAGTAGAATTCTCACCAGCTTCCAAATAATCCTTAGAAAACCAACACTAATAAATCAGAATATATAAATAACAAATAAAAACAAAGGGTCGAAAAACACGAGTAAATTTATGAGATGTTGGAAAATGGGATTATTGATTTGGTAAGATGTTCTCCATTTGTTTCCCCTTTTAAGACGGAACGGGTGATTCCCGATTCACAATGCGCATCTCCCAAACTTTTTTAACTGGAACTATTTCTACAATACTTGAACAAATATTAAATCCCGAGTTGCTTTTGGAAAAATAAGACTATTTGAGTTATACTAGATTTTGTGTACGTGCATTGCATGTGGTTTTAGTACTTGACAAAGGTAATTCAGTCCATTAACACATATGTATATACTAAGAATTAAATAATTAGTATGAAATAAAAATAATAATAAATATACAAAATAATTGAATAATTAGTATGAAATAAAAATAATAACAAAAAAACAAAATATAGTATCAAATATAAAATTCATTTGATTTTGTTTTACCGAAATAAAAGTCTTGTTTAATTATTTTAGCCAAATAAAGTAGAGTTTAAATTTATTTGAAATATTAATACTAATATAAAAATATTTGCAGTTATACACTTATATTCTTATACTATTTTATTTAATGTAAATCTAGCTTAAAATCAAAATAAAGTAGAGTTTGAATTCATTTAAAATACAAATACTAATATAAAAATATATGGAGCTATACACTTTTATGTAATGTAAATTTTAAAGTCTTTTATTTAAAATCAAGGGGTATATTTGTTTTCACAAAAAAAGGGAAAAACACTTGAGTTATTCATACTTTATATATAGTATAGATATATATATATATATATATATATGGATTTTTGAGAGTATAAGAGCATTGTAATTAAGATGTTGAACTCAGCATACCTTTTAGTTAATATCTCCTTCCTAATGCCTATCAGTGAATGCCTTGAAACTTGTCACAACCAATCACTTTCAAGGATGACCTGTTAAAAGTGTAAGGCTGAGGCATAATAGTCAGCAGGTTCTGTAGCCCACGGAGATAAAGAGAAGTTAGTTGAGGGAACAAGATGACAATCATTCCACCTCCTCCTCCTAACTCCAATCTACACTCTTCTTCTTTGTCCTCCTCTGCAACAATTGCTTCCAAATTCTCACACTCAACAATTTCCAATTCTTTGAGTACCAAGAGAAGTTTTGCCACAGAAGGTGTGAATACATGTTTCAAACTATCACAGCGCTCTACATGCAGCCAACTCAGATTTTTAAAGGAGCCCTGAATTACATGCACACCAGTTTTCCATACATGTCTTAACTTAGGTAGACTACACAGATCAATAAAGTGCAACTGAGTCAATAGTGGTCCAAGTAGTTCATAGCCGCCTTCGTTATTAACATTAACTTCTTGAAGGTTGAAAACCACTTCAAGTGAGCAACATCTATGTATTTCAAGCTCTTTAAGATTCTGTAACTGCGGTAGCACACTTGATGGGAAAAAAACTGTATTGTTGTCTAATTTATGGACTCTCAGGGTTTCCATGTTAACTAACGCAACCTGCAGCCACCAAATTTGATAGTGAGAAATGGCAAGATGGATATGTACTTGAAGAAGATATATATATATATATACAGATTACTTTATTTTAAAGCACACAATAGTTATTTAACTTCAAAATTACCTTCTAAACTTTGACTCATCACATCGATATAGGAAGTTGAGTACAAGTAAATCAGTTTTTTCCTAGGGTTATAATACTGAATTATGCCATTTTAATTACTCAAAACCAATTATTTGTGAGGGGGATAAAAATAACTATCCGAGCTCATAGATATCCGACCTCACCTTGTGCCCGAGCTCAATAAGATAAACCAGAAGTGAAGTGCTCCCCAAGGACACGTGGCAACAGCACAGCGAGAGCATGATTGGCATGCCCAACGGCCAGTTATTAATCGCCCACTACACAACTAACTCTGCTATTATCTCCACACAAATACAACGTGAGGAATGAGACCTATAATCCTGTAACCACTAGTTCCTTCCATTTATAAAAGGAACTCACCTTAATCATTTGAAAGGGGTAGGCTAGAAACAGCAGAGAAAAATATTTGCAATTTATAACTATCATCAATCTCAATAAAGCATCAATCACTAAAAAGAGTGGACGTAAACCAGACCTACTATCCATTGGCTAGGAGAACCATCCTACACCAAAATCTCTCTCGTTCACTTTAATTTTTTTCTTGCACTTTGTTTAAAATTTTGTGTGTGAGCAATAATCCTAAAAATTGTTGATCTTACAGCTGGTGCCGTCTGTGGGAACGACAACTTCCCACTTTAATGTGTAACGAAAAACTTATCTACCAATACCTTGCGCCCACCACTTAGCCCAGATCTGAAAGATGTCTCACGATAGTGATCGTAACCCTAAGCATAACCACACTTCCCCCGTGGAAGAAGAAAACCTTGACATTACCCTATCTAAATCCAAAGACATAACCGTATTAAACACCCCCCGCCTTGACCAATCGCGAATAGACAAAGAGCCAACCAGTCGCCCACATTACAAATCTACCACTCAAGTTCGTAATGACGGGCCCTCTAGGCGGAGAGCGTTAACCCGACCATCCCAGTCTCACTGAGCAAATCAAGGCGGTGACAAGGAGCTGGTTAAGCTCTTACTAGATGATAACAGGTGATTGAGGGACACACTGCTGAAACTGGCGGACAAACTTCCTTCTGGCTCCACCAACCATGACGGGCGCGAATCCTTCACTAGTCGTTCCCCCGCAGGAAAAAACATAAGTGGTCATAGTCCCCCCATATATGTACCGAAGGAGAAAGAGGGACATGGGGATAACGGGAAGAATCTTGAAAAACAACTAGTACATGCCAATAACCAGGGCGTTCAGCCACAAAAATCAGAGTCCCAAAGGGTTAGTGCTTTCCTATGCATAGGGCCGAAAGGAGAGAACAAGGTATAACTGCTCCTAGACGAGGTTGACCAGCCGTAGTTAAACAATCATAGGACTGACGAAAACCTTAGAAATTTCATTTTGGATGTTGTCCAAAACCATGGGAAAACGGATGCCAAAACGGCGAGGGATTTAGTAAGAAAAGCATTGAGGAAAAAGACATAGTTTCCTTTTACATCTTGGATCATCAGTGCAGAACCACCATGGAAGTTTACTATGCCAAAGTACCCTATTTATGATGGGAAATCCGACCCTGCCCACCATGTCTGAGTTTACGACCAAGCCATGACCCTATGGGAAAACAATGAATCTTTGCTGTGCAGGTGCTTCGCCGTCAGTCTGGGCGAAACGGCATTAAAATGGTATTATCAGCTCCCACATGGTTCCGTAGACAGTTACCGGAATCTGACAGAACAGTTCTGTGCTAGGTTCATAGCGAGTTCCCGACCTCCCAAGGGCTTGGCCGAGCTCATGGCCTTGAGGTAGAAGCAGAATGAGTCACTCAATGATTACTCTAAGAGGTACTGGGACCTTTACAATGAGATCGAAGGTGATTGGCCTCAGGTGGCCATAGCTTCTTTTGGCCATGGACTCATCCCAGACTCCCCACTTTACAACGACTTGATCATGGAACAGCCTGCTTCCCTGGACGACCTCATATGCCGGACAGAAAAACATTCCTGGTTGGAGGAGGATATGATCTAAAGGGGGCGACGACCGGATGAAAAGAAGCTGAGATCCTCTAATGGCAAAAGGAAAATGGATAATGACAGTGAGCCAAACAGGGGCAAGCCTTCGGAAACATCTTACAGGGGGGTCAATACAATCTTTATAGAACCTATCTACAAGGTAATGAGCAAAATGAAGGACAAACCTTTCTTTAAATGGCCAAGAGCCATGCCCTCAGACCCAAGCAGACGAAATCCCGACAAGTTCTGCTCGTACCACAAAGACCCCGGGCATATGACAGAAAAGTGCAAGTCTTTGAAGTTATTCTTGGAAGACCTGGTAAAGAGGGGGCTAATCTCGGAGTTTGTAAAAGAGGTTGGAAAGCGCAAGGATGTCGAGCAAGTTAATCGTGATGCCGAACTTATAAAAGTGGGTGTTATTGATGTGATACATAGGGTCTTGGGCTCTTCTGCCTTAATTAACAATGTAATCCGAAACAGCCAAAAGAAGGTTCGAATGCAATAATATATCACCCCGCGGATAGTCTTGTCGATCACGTCCGACAAGAGAGACAGGGACGAAGAAAGGATACAGCAATAACTAAGCTTCTCGGACAAAGACCTGCAAGGCGTGGAGGTC
Organism: Lonicera japonica; assembly: GCA_021464415.1. Taxonomy (NCBI): domain Eukaryota; kingdom Viridiplantae; phylum Streptophyta; class Magnoliopsida; order Dipsacales; family Caprifoliaceae; genus Lonicera; species Lonicera japonica. Next base: position 13,882,121 of record CM038468.1, on the reverse strand, counting down.
CCCCACAATGATGCCCTGGTTATAACGTTGAAGATTTCCACATGGGACGTCAGAAAGGTCCTAATAGATCCCGGGAGTTCATCCGAAATCATGTACTAGAATCTGTATCATTCCCTCAACATCCCATCAAAGGATATAGTTCCTGTAAGCTCACCTGTTTTCAGTTTCAGCGGGGATGCGGTGTGGCCAGTATGTAGGGTCAGGCTCCCAGTACGTGCTGGCCCAGTGGAAACCATCATGGAATTCTTAATTATAGACATCAGTGCCCCATACAATGCAATCATGGGAAGAAACTGGCTGGGGGCAATCAAGGCAGTGGCCTCCCCATTTCATCAGAAACTGAAATTCCCTTCACTGGAGAGAATAGTTGAGGTGAGAGGAAACCAAGAACAATCTCGGTTGTGTTTTTATATGGCAGTTCGAGGCAAAGAACTAGACCACTTATAGACCAAAGGGAAAGGGAAAGGGAAATGTAAATCAGAGCAAGTTCAAAGGGTTCTTTCAATTGGGGAGGGAAGTTCAGATAAATAGCAATCAAGGGTTGGGCCCCCCATTGAAGCGCAAAGCAGGGGCGAGCCCAAAGACAGGATTCAAGAAGACTTGGAAAAGGTTTTTATTGAAGAGGGTAATCCCAAATTTTTTTTCCTCATAGGTAGTTTGCTTAGCCAGGAGGAAAAATAACAGATTTTCTCGTTCTTGGAGAAAAACATCGATGTGTTTGCTTGGCAACCTTATGACATGCCAGGCATTGATTTCGAAGTCATGTGCCACAAGCTGCATATCGACCTAATTGTCAAATTTGTTAAGCAAAAACCATGCCGAGCTATACCTGAGAAAGCCAAAGCGATAGAAGAGGAAGTACATAAACTTTTGAAAGCAGGTACCATCAGAGAAGCACAATGCCAAAGCTGGATCTCCAACCCAGTGGTAGTGAAAAAAACAATGGCAAATGGAGGGTTTGTGTAGATTTCAATGACCTTAACCAAGCCTGCCCAAAAGATAGCTTTCCGCTCCCAAGAATAGATCAATTGGTAGACTCTGCAGCAGGGCATGAAAGGATGTCCTTCCTGGATGTATATTCTAGTTATCACCAGATACCGTTGTTCGGTCCAAACCAAGAAAACACTGCATTTATCACCACTCTGGGATTATACTGTTACCACGTAATGCCATTCGGGTTGAAAAATGCGGGGGCAACCTATCAAAGGCTGGTAACAAAAATGTTCCCAAGCATATTGGGAAGTCTATGGAGGTTTATGTTGATGATATGCTAGTTAAGAGCAAGAAGAAAGAAACTCATATACCCGACCTCAATGTCACCTTCCAAGTTCTCCGGCAGTATAAGATGAAACTAAACGCTGCCAAATGTTCCTTCGGGGTTAGCTCAGGAAAATTCCTTGGTTTCTTGGTGAATTACAGGGGGCTCGAAGCAAATCCTGAGAAAATTGAAGCGCTCAAAAATATCCGAGCTCCGACCTCCATAAAGGAAATGCAGAAACTCACTGGTATGATAGCTGCGCTCAACATATTTATTTCTAGATGTTCTGACAGATGTCACCCATTCTTCAAAGCTTTAAAGGGAGGCAAACAACTTTGATGAACAGAGGAGTGCGACCAAGCACTAGCAGAATTAAAAGAGCATCTAGCCAGCCCTCCCCTCATCTCAATTCCTAAGTCACATGAACAGCTGTATATGTACTTGTCGGCCTCATCAAAGTCAATAAGTGCAACCTTGATCAGAGAGGAATACACAATTCAGAAGCCAGTTCACTATGTTAGCAAATCTCTGATGGGACCAGACTCAATTTACTTACCCCTAGAAAAATTGGTTCTCACTTTAATCACAGCTTCAAGAAAGCTCAGACATTATTTTGATGCTCACCCGGTCAAAGTTTTGACCTCCCACCCAATCCGAGCTTCCCTACGTAAGTTCGACCTCTCAGGTCGCATAGAGAAATGGTTTGTGGAACTTAACAAGTTTCACATCGACTACGAGTCTAGGACAACAATTAAAGGACATATTATGGCAGACTTCATTCCCGAATTCCGTGATGGTACAGTTGCAGAACCTACTACACCAGCTCCTACAATTAGGGGGCAGCCATCGGGTTCAATTAAGGTAGGGGTAAATGAACAAATGGGGGAAATCGGGGTAGATGAAGTGGCAACACAGGTCTGGAATATGCATGTTGATGGGGCATCCAATCGAAACGATTCAGGTGTAGGCATTGTCCTTAAATCCCTAAAAGGGACAATCCTCGAATTAGCTATCAGACTGGGTTTTGAAGCTTCCAACAACGAGTTGGAATACGAAGCTATAATCCTTGGGCTTAAAAAGGTAAAAGCATTAGGTATCCAGAACCTCAGAATCAATTGTGATTCCCAACTTGTTGCTAAGCAATTGACAGGAGAATATTGTGCCTATAACCAAAAATGGAGTCTTACATGAAGCTATCTAGATAATTGATGAGGGCTTTTACTTTGGCCTACATCGAGAAATTCCCGAGAATGAATAATAGCCACGTGTACGCATTTGCCACACTAGCATCGGCCGTTAATTCACAAATGAAGAGATCCATTGACGTAGAATTCATGGCTCAACCCAGTATATAATCAAATAAAGATCAAATGATGTGGATTAATCTCGGACCTAGCTGGATGGACCCGATCATAGCCTATCTCAAATAAGGCTCCCTTCCATCCGACCAAAGGGAAGCTCACAGGGTCAAACTGCAAGCGGCCAGGTACTAGTTATCACCGGAGCAAGTACTATACAAGAGGTCATTTTCAAGAGCATATCTTCAATGTGTTCATACAAAAAAGGTAGAAGATTTCTTATTTGAGATTCACTAGGGAACCTGCGAAGCCACACTGGGGGCAGATTTATGTGATACTTACAAGATCAAGTAGTCTTTTTTCTCTCCCATCTACCCTCAAGGAAATGGGCAGGGAGAAGCATCAAACAAGGTCATCATTGATGGTCTGAAGAAGAGACTTGACGAATCCAAGGGGAAGTAGGTTGAGCAACTTCTCATAGTTCTCTAGGCTTATCGCACCACTCCAAGGAGGTAAACTAGTGAAACCCCCTTTTCTATGACTTATGGCACATAAGCCATTATCCCCTTGGAGGTCGGGAAACTGTCACTAAAAACTTTGCTGGTAGACTCTAGGGGCAACAACCAGGCCCTCGAAGAAATCTTGGATACAGTGGAAGAAAAAAGAGAAGCAGCCCTTATACGTTTGGCCTTATACCACCAGACACTGGTCCAACAGAGGCAGAAGCATATGAAACTCAGGAGCTTCAATGTGGGAGATTTGGTACTCAGGAAAGTCACTTTAAACACAACCAAACCCAAAGATGGGAAGCCCAGACCAAATTGGGAAGGACCGTATGCCGTGATCTCTTCTAGTGGGATTGAAGCATACTACCTAGAAGACATGAATGGTAATGCAATTCAAAATCCATGGAATCTGTCCAATCTGAAGAAATACTACCACTAAGGCAACTGTTTAACTTATCCATTATACCGAGCTTGTGAGCTTAGTTCTTTATTAGTGAAAGTTAAAATGTTTAACTTATTCATTGTACCAAGCTTGTGAAGCTTATTTCTTTATTAGTGAAAGTTAAAATGTTTAACTTATCCATTGCACTGAGCTTGTGAAGCTTTATTGGTGAAACATAAAATGTTTAACTTATTCATTTTACCGAGCTTATGAAGCTTATTTCCGAGCTTATGTGAAGCTTATTTCTTTATTAGTGAAAGTTAAAATGTTTAACTTATCCATTGCACCGAGCTTGTGAAGCTTTATTAGTGAAAGTTAAAATGTTTAACTTATTCATTTTACCAAGCTTATGAAGCTTATTTCTTTGTTAGTGAAAGTTAAAATGTTTAAATTATTTATTGTACCGAGCTTGTGAAGCTTATTCCTTTAGTAGTAAAAAGTTAAAATGTTTAACTTATCCAGTAATCAACACCACACATGAAGAAAAACAGTGTATTCAATAAAAAAGAAGTCCAGTACAACCGAAAAAAAGAAAACAAAAAAAGAGAGGGAGAAGAAAGTTGAAAGCTCAATCCAATGGGATGAAAGGGTCGTGAGCACCAGTATCCTCCAATTCACCATCTCCAGCCCGTTCCCCATCACCAACCCTGCTATGACCAGCCGCTCCACCAACAGGGGGTTGAACTTCCACCACCTCCCTGGCCTCAGCTGCCCCGACCGCAGGTGCTTCTACAGCAAACTGGAAGTCAGTAGGAATGAGAACAGGAACCCTTAACTCGCTCATAGGAGGCACCTGAGCAGTATCAAGCCCCCGGTCATACCCAGCTTGATAAAGCTTGACCTTGATTGACTTGACCTCGGCAACATTTTCGTCGAAGCAGAGATCATAACCCATCTGCTCCGCATCAGCGAGTTCCTGCTCGTGGCTTGCCTTGAGGTCGGCGTTCTCTTTTAGTAGGCGCTCGACCTCCGAAATAAGGCGCTAGTTGTCCGACCTCAAAGTATTGACCTCCCCCTGAGCATTCCCTAACTGCTGGTTCAAGCCAAAAATCAGCCCGTTGGCGGTATCCAGCTCCTTTCTCTTTGCCTTCAGCTGCTCGTTCAAGCGTTTCTTCTCCGCATCCAACTGCATAAGGGACTCGTTCTGGTTCCTACCAAGGACAACCCTCTTATCGTCCAACACCAGAAACTTTTGTGCAGCCTGCGTAGAGAAAATGATGATAAGGAACAAATTAAATTGAGAACTGACAATTTAAAAAGGCTAACAAGCTCAGACATTCACCTTCAACATATCCTAAAGGGCTTCATTCTTCAGCTGAAGAATGGGGATGTCTTTTAGCTCAGCAACATCATCAGCCTTTGCAATCCCATACATGATGGTGGCGGCAACAGAAGGGAGCACTATATGGAATTAGACTCCATCAACTTGTGGCCCTGGTAGCGAAACACAGGATGCCAGCTGTGGTCTGGTTCTTCCTCCACTTATTCGGCCACCTGACCTTCAATCGTCTGAGGCTGATCCTTCTCTTGGAGGTCGACAGCCTCCACTTCCAGAACATCTGAGGAGGACGGGGTGGAGTAGTCACTATAGCTCTGTAGCCGTAGCGAGGTCTCTTGTGAGCAGGAGACGCAGCAGTCTGTCCAGCGTTGGTGTCATCCTGTACAGCTTGACTCAAGTTCCTCCTTCTGGGAGCCATCTCCTTCGGGGTCAGTTGGAGTATCCGAGCTACTGTGACTTGACTCAACAGCTTTTCTTTTTCATTTATCTCGACAAGGAGCCAAAGTACTGGGACCTCCCAAATCAGCGACTAACCCAGTTGCAGTGACTCATGTTCTCTCAATAGGCCCCTCCCTGATCACAATTCCTGTGGGGATAATAGGGCGGGAAGCAGGGCGAACCTTAACCTTCTGCCTATCTTCGAGCTTGCTCGGCCTCTTAGTGTTGCCAACCCAATCCGGTTGATTGCGTCTTTCACTCAAGAAATCGGTCTCCCAGGGAGTGTAACCGGACAAGTTGTGAACAGCTCGGGGGTGATCAAGAATACGAACCCCCTTGGATTATTGAAATTGATCACGGGGTTATTGAGTCCCAATCAACGACTTTACTGCTCGGACTACCGGGCTTCACTACAAAACAAACACAAGAATTGTATCAAAAATGAATACAAATCGCAACACAAAATGGATAACAAAAGTACACCCAAAAATCCTACCAACATGGCAATGGATATATCTCTTTATCTTAGCTATATTTCCATCAATCCCAATAATCCCCAACTACCACCAAGCCCTCGTCGTATCCCTTTTCGGACTTGGTCAAACACTTCACCAAATCAAGAGCCCTAACTCAAGCTCAGAAATAAAAGCGAGAATGATCGCCTGGATTGTTACAGAGGAAATAGCACCAGAAAATCTCCTTCCACGTGAGATTCACCCCTAATAATCTGTTCAGAGCAGCACAACCTAAGACTACTCTAACCCCATTAGGACTCAGTTGACATAACGCAATGTTACATCGTCTTAGCACATCACACAACAGGGGATCTAAGGGCAGTTTCAACCCCGCCTGTTCAAATAAGACAGGGTATATGCCAATCTCCCCATTTGTTAGATCAATAGTAGGCTCCTCATTCATTTTAGGAAGCCTCACTGTGCACCCATCGGGGATAAATTACTGAGAGAAGGCAGCAAGTTCTTCGTCCCCCTTAACTAAATATCTTCGCATACTCATCTACTCAATCCAAACCTTAACCCTTTGAAATGAAAAATGAAACGACGAAAACAAGAGTGAGGAATAGGGAAGACTTACAGTGCCAATAAAACACTTCAAGAAAGTAAAATCGCAGTTTCAGATCGTAACTATAGTTCGTCGCTCTCACAGAGAATGAAGGAAGAAAATCGCAGAAGAAGGGAGAGTTTTGAAACTAAGAAGGAAAATGTGAAAGCGGGTAAGTTGGACAGTTTTTATCCAACATGGCGTGTTTTCCCTCTAAAATCACACCTAATGATGAAATTGCATTCAATGTGAGTCATTTCAATGCATGCGCCAGCTTTTTTAAAGTACAAGCCAGCCGCGAGGCACCACGTGGCGCCGTAGGCCCCAGTCTCCCAGAACAAGTGTTTGACCTCCATGAACAATCCGAGGTTAAACACTTGGGGCCAGTTGAGGGCAATAAAAATAACTATCTGAGCTCATAGATATCCGACCTCACCTTGTGTCCGAGCTCAATAAGATAAACCATAAGTGAAGTGCTCCCTAAGGACACGTGGCAACAGCATAGCAAGAGCGTGACAGGCACGCCCAATGACCAGTTATTAATCGCCCACTACACAACTAGCTCCGCTATTATCTCCACACAAATACAGCATGAGGAGTGAGACTTATCATACTGTAACCACTAGTTCCTTTCATCTATAAAAGGAACTCAACTTAATCATTTGAAAGGGATGGGCTAGAAACAACAGAGAAAAATATTTGCAATCTGTAACTATCATCAATCTCAATAAAGCATCAATCATTAAAAATGGACATAAATTAGACCTACTATCCATTAGCTGAGAGAACCATCATACACCAAAATCTCTCTCATTCACTTTAATCTTTTTCTTGCACTTTGTCTATAAATTTTGTGTGTGAGCAACAATCCTAAAAATTGTTGACCTTACAATTTGCATAATTTTTTCTTGAGTTCACAATTACGTACTTGCAAAGCTCATTCATTCACTGAATCAATCTTTTGCATTTTCAAGAAAGTCACTGTTTCTCAAAATCTCTTGTCATGCAACTTAAAAAGCAAAAGCAATTTCACATACTCCCTCCATTTTGAATGCAATCCACCTTTGACATTAGTATTCCCAGCCAAAAGATTCCAGCTTGAGTTTTACATGTCATTAAGGACGTGGTACATTGATTACGTCTTCAAAAGGAATCTGTACTCTTCATTTGGGACATCCCAAAAAGATATTTTACAAACTCCCAATATGTGACAGCAGGGTACTTTTTTAAGAATCAAAATGCATAATGTATTCAATAGTTAAGTCTCATTAACTTTTCTTTGTAGTCTTCTTGATATAGCGATGAGATGAATAAAGATGCATGTTAATACTTGGAATGATTTCTCAAATTGTTTAATTTGAGAAAAATAAAACTAAATATGCTTTTTTACAAAGAAATATCATTTGAAGATGTTGGAGTTATATAACATACCTGAATTATGTCATACAATGTCTCTGTCAACTTCCCACAATTAGCCAGAGTCAAATCTTTCAATGATGGCCAGCTGAAAGTGTAAGCCTCGGGTGTAATCTGCAATAATTTTGGTAGCTCCACTAGATCAAGACTAGATAGTTGAGGGAACAAATTGAATATTCCTCCTCCTGCTCCCCCTTCCACTATATACTCTTCTTCTTCTTCCTCCTTTGCTACAACTGCTTCCAAATTCTTGCAGTCACATATGGAAAGTGTTTGAAGTCGAGAAAGAAGCTTTGCAATGGAAGGTGTGAATCCGTGTCTCAAACTACCACAGCCATTTACATTTAACGATCTGAGATATTGAAAGGCGCCAGCTAGATGAATAACATTTAATCCTTGAAGGTCGAAAACCACTTCAAGTGAGCTACATCTACGTATAGCAAGCTTTTCAAGATTCTGTAACTGCAGTAGCAAACTTGTTGGGAAAGAAGCTGTCAAGTTGTGTATGTCTCTTACTTGCTGGGTTTCCGTGTTATTTGATGTAACCTGCAGCCACCAAATTCCATAGTGAGAAATTTCAGGAAGGACATATACTTGAAGACATATATATTACTTTATCTAAAAGCGGACGATTGTTAATTAATTTCAGAACCATTGGTACTTTCTTATACTTCCGAAGTAAAAAATTAATGCACGAAATTCTTGGCAATCATTAAAGATAGATATGGGTACGTAGTTATGTAATTAAATTTAATTGGTCTCAAGTGAGTAAATAAATATAGAATTCTACTACTTGGTTTACTCAAAAGCAATTATTTACAATCTTTTCTCGATCAAGTTGACTGTTACTTAATTGGAAATTAAACCCTCATATGAAAATCACTCTTGGACAATTTTTCTGGAATTCACTGGTAATAAAAATCTGTTGTCAAGTAATTTGAAAAGTAAAAGCAATTTCAGTACTCCCTTCATCTCAGATTAAGAATTCGCCTTTCAATTTAGTGTTCGCTCTGTCTAAAATTAAGAGTCTATTGATTTTTACAAGTTTTTATTGATAGAATAAAACTTGTTTACTATTATGATACTATGATATACTGGTGCTATCCGGCACGGTGAAATAAATAAGATCTAATAATAGGATAAAAAAGAATAACGTGTGACTTTTCTAAATTGACAAAAATTAATGAGTTTATTTTGAGCCCCATTGTCTAACCTAGTCTAAAGTTTTGGACCGAGTTGTTTTTATTTTTTTAAATAATCTTTTAATCATATTTTTTTATTTTACTTTGATCTCGTCAAAATAATTTTATAACAAATTAAACTCAATGCCATATGATAAAGTAATCCAAAATTGGACTCATGTACCGACAAAACTCCAAAAAACGATAGACTGAGATGACCAACAATGTACGAACACATAAAATACGTCCTTAAATGTTACTTAATAATTTTTCTTGATTTTTTTTTACATAATTTTACAGTCATAATGGATCTTGTTTAATTGATCTTGATTAGTACATTTTAAATATTAAATTCTTATTAAATTTTGAATTTTTTTATTAAAAGTTGTGGCATTTTTAATGTAGACAAAATTATTGGTGTGTAAGAGTTTATTGTGTGTATATTATTGGTGTGAGTCTTTTAAGTTTTATTTGACATCTTGATGTGAGTATAAAAGGATCATACGGTATTCAACTAAGGCACGCCATAACATATGTATTTTTAATCATTAGATTTTTATATTTTTTGAATTGTTTTTTTTTTGTCAAACATAATGTTTTAACGTACATTGATTAATTCTTGAGCAAAAAACTGGAATCCGGATTTGCAAGATCCCAAAAAAGAATAGTGTTCTCTTTGGGATGGAGTTTAGAGAAGATTGTTTAACGAAATACTAATTTCAACTTAATAAACCCTCAATTATTATTGTGAGATTTAATATATTGATACTGTATCACAAATATAACGAGACTCTTAATTTCAGAGCTCCTGAAAAAGGAAGTGTGACTTTTAATTTAAGACAAAGGGAGTATCATATGTTGTCGGTCTAGGAAGCAAGAAATCATCATTCACATATAGTTTGAGTATGCTTTAATTTCTTGGAAAATATCATTACATCAAACATTCCCAAGAAAGTATTTGAACAACTAAAAGAAATTGACATAAAAGAACTTGAAGAAAATATATAAATACATAATGTATTCAATAATTATTCTTTCTTGCCTTCCAGGCATAATGATGAGAGCATTAAAGATGCATGCTAATCAGTGGAGTGGGTAGGATTTTTAATTAGTGGGGCTGGGCTATTACGGAGAGGAACAAAGTTCAAAAATATCTGTTAATATTAAAATTATTCAAAATCTAGGGGAAAGGCGCAACAAGATGTTCTTAAATGAAAAATTTACTAACCATTGAGAAAAAAAATACAAATTTGGTACTAAAAATTTAAACATTGCTACTTAATTTACTACTAATATTAACAATTTTCAAAATAAAGCTAGCTAATATCATATATATATATATTCTCAAAATTAAAGGAAGCGAAATTGGTATTAGCACAATCTTTTTCCAGTTAATATTAAAAAAGTGCAGCCTTAGGTAATATATAAATTAAGTGGGTACTCTATGACTCTAGATTGACAATTTGGTCTATCTATTAGGACAATTTATGCATATTTGTGATAAATTTTGGGAGTACCAGCATTATATATAAAAATCAAAAAGAAAAGAGAAACTTAAACAAAAGAAAAAAGGTACGATATTGCATGTAGCATTAGATATTGGGGGAAAAAAGAAGAAAAGAAAAGAAACAATAAGAATACTATAGCACTGGATATTGACAGGAAAAATAATTCGGAAAAAAAAAATAGAATCAAAAATAGGAATGTTACAGCATTAGACTAGACCAAAAAAGAAAAAAACCAATAAAAATAAAATGCTAAACTAGTGAGAGCTCTGCCAAACCGACATACAAAATGTCATGAGATATCTGCTAAAACGACATACAAAATTTGGTACTAACTAATGATTGTGTGTTATTAGCCCAATGTGGAATGGTTTTAACCCACATATATAGATAGGGAGAAATGCGTATAAGAACCGTGCTTATTTTAAGAAGAATACGGACCACACATTTTGAGTGATAAAATGATTATTTTTTCAAAGAACTTGTTGGATATGATCTAAATAATGAGTAGATTATCTCTACCAAATTTCATAAAAAAACTGAATTTAAAAGTTATTTGACCATATATATTGCATATATTATTGGAGATGGTCTCTCTTTATAACTCTATATAAAAACTCAGCATTTAAAGGATGAATATTGTAACATATGCATATATTATTTCCAATATTTAAGTTGGGGCACACACTAAGCCCCTACATAACTACACCCCCTGATGTTAAGAGTTTGGAGGATATATTGAAGCCTCAAATGGCTTTGAGAAAATAAAATTAACGCCTTTTTACACAGGCACATATATGTAGAAAGATCCTTTGAAGATGTTTGAGTAAGTATGTCAACATACCTGAAGCATATCATTCAATACCTCTGTCAAGTCTCCCATACTCAAGTATTTCAAGGATGCCCAGTTGAAAGTGTAAGGCTTGGGTATCATATTCAACAGCTTCGGTAGATCGTAAAGATAAAGAGTAGTTAATTGAGGGAACAAGATGATTCCTCCTCCTCCTCCCCCCACTATACACTCTTCTTCCTCCTCCTCCTTTGCTACAATTGCTTCTAAATTCTTGCATGTTTCTACTTCTAATATTTGAAGTCCCACAAGAACTTTTGCAATGGAAGGGGTGAATACATGTCTCAAACTACCACAATCATGTAACAATAAATATCTCAGATTTTGGAAGGAGGAGCCCTGAATTACATGCGGACAATTTTTCCACACATGTCTTAGATTGTCTAAATTAATCAGAAAAACGTTCAATCGAGTCAGCACAGCAAGTTTGTGGTGGCCTCCTTCATTAACATTTGATTGTTGGAGGTCAAAAATCACTTCAACTGAACCACAGAACTGTACAAAAAGCTCTCGAAGATTCTGCAAATGCTGTGATAAAATACAACCACAAGTTTTTGAGAAACAAAAGGATACTTTAGGACCATTCAAAAGACATCTTAAATATGAGCCACACAATTAAAATATATAGAAATAAAAATTCAAAAAACAATTGACTACACTAATTTTCAAATATTTATATTTTTTTCAGTTAAACTCATAATTCTCATTGCAAATTATATTTTTGCTTAATTTCACTGCAATATTTTTGAAAAACTTGTAGTGAACTTCTAAATTTTGAAATTCTTTTTTTTTCCTTCTTTTTTTTTTTGGCAAGTCGTAAATTATTTTGAACTTTTAAATTTTGTAAATTTTTCTTGCAAATCTGCAGTGAAAATTGTAAATTTCATTTCAAATTTTGCAGTAAAATTTGTAAATTTCACATCAAGTTTGCAGTGAAAATTGTAAAGAAATTTGGTGTGCTTATTATTATTTATGGTAATTAAATGTGTCCTTATCGTATTAAAATATCTTATCTTGGACCTTTTGTAAAAATATGATCATATATGGGATTTTTCTCCCATTTTTCAATAATAATATTAATAATAATAAAACACCTTTAATGTTTTTCTTGTTGTTGTAATTGTTATTGTTAGCGTAAAACGATTTATAATTAGTTCCTAACCAAAAGAGTAATAGAGTAGGATTTTAACTAAAAAAGAGTACAAATTTTTTCTTACAATTCATGCCAAAAATAGAATTACAAGTTCATCCACCTAATTTTTTCAATTTTTAAAATTAATGAATATACAACGTTCCAAAAATACCATCGTCTCCTCCCTTCCGTCAAAATCTGATCCACACCTAAACATCCAATAACACTTCCTATGTGTGTGTATGTATAATTTTATATATGTGTATATGTATATACCTTTTATAGGAATAATCTACTACCAATTATATTATAACTTGAAATGTTTTATTGAATTCACCATTCATAAGTATGTAACGGGCTTCTCTTATTAAGTTTAATGAGAAATAAACCCCTTGGTTAGCGACTTGGCTGTATATCATGCTAAAATCTATTTTCTGTTATTTACTTATTTATTTGTTTGTGTTTAACAAAAATTAACAAAAATCAAGAAATGAATAAACAACCTAGTTTACAAATTAATTGCACGTATGAAAAAGGTTAAGGGTGATGAAAATCCTTTCACGCATTTGATGGGAAAAAGAAAAAAAATAATCCAAATGGACACAAATTCTATCTGATATATGTTATTAATTAAAATAACATTCATGGAGATTGAACTGATTAGTGCAGTTACATATTACCATTAGGTTAGCTTTTCATGCACTAAAATGCGGAAGGCATTTTCAGAAAATTATAACTCTTTACATGATTTTGAAAAGAAATTATAATTAAACTTAAAAAACCTGAAGTTATTACTTTTTGTAAGTTTATCCAACGAGGTGCACAACTTGAAAGGATAATGTGGATTAACTTACAATCTACTCAAACGTGGATCATCTATACAGAGGGAGCATGTGAATTAATCTTCTTTATTATCTTTTGAAAATTATGCCAGGGTTGTCTGAGTTGGCCGCCGTGGATGTCCCACCATTTGATAAATCTTAGTTAGGCCCAGTTATAATTTGGATTTTTATATAATTAGAAATGATTCTTAGTTGAATTATAATATTCTTTCTTATTTACTTAAAAATAAAAAATATAAAGTTTAAATATTTCAATTATTAGAGCGAATTTAATAATGTTATATTTAGAGATACTTGAGCTACCTAATCCAGAATTATGGTAAAACAGCTTGCATGTAAACTAAATGGTAACAAACGTGAATTTGTTATTTTTTGTAAGTTTATCTAATGAAGTGGGTAAATTGAAAGGATAATGTGGACTAACTTACAATCTAATCAAACGTGGATAATCTAACAAATTTCTTGGATAGAATTACAATCAACCTATTCACATTTTAGATTTCTTTTTCTTTTTCTTTTTCCCGTTCACACTTTATAATTAGTATAAATAGATATAGATAGATATTGCCTTGTGAGGATCCGATTTCGCAATTTAGGATCTATAGTGTCATAATTTTGAGCCAAACATATATGGACTTATTATATAAAACCATTTGGCAATGGTGTAATTTTTGACAAACACATGATTTGATTGTATTAGGTTACAATGGTGTAATTGGTGAACAACCTACTCTTTAATACTATATCGGAGAATTAATCCAATTCAAAACCATAAGGCAACGGGTGGAGTAACCTTTTATCTTAAATATCGCATTGCGAGACTTTGTTTTTCTAATGTGAGATTAATAGTCTCAACATATCTCCTCCCATGTTGCTTTGAGCCTAACTAGTGGACTATTTATATTGGGTGATGCATGTGGAGCCCGTGTGGCCGTTGGGTCTTAACATGTGCTGAATAGCCCGACCTTTGATACTATATTAGAATTGGAGCCTCCAATCCAAAGTCAATGGGCAATGGGTGCAATTAATCTAAGTTTTTTTTTTAACCGTTAATTATGTTGAACTTGGTTTATGTATGGCTAAAAAAGTGTGATAGTCAAAAATTGAATCTAATTTAGGACGATGGTAGTATTTTTTTCTTCTAGTTTTCATTAAGAAGATTGACTGAGCAAATAATGGATCGTAATTTGGGGGGAGAGGGTAAATGGTGACATACCTTTTTGTCGAAGAGATGACCCTTTGAAGCCAAACCATCCAACTTTGGCAACTTATAAGGATACGCTTCTTCCAATTTTGGAAACTCCACTTCTTCAAATGAGTTACAAAAGTGGGTAAGATTTGGAAGTTTACGAAGACGCAAGTATTTTAAGTGAGGGAATTGAATCTTTGCAACTGCAGTGGCTGTTGCTGCCTCGTCTTCTCCTCTCTCCTTCCAGAAAATAGCGTCCATCATTTTACAACCCTCAATGGTGAGGCGTTCAAGCATAATTGAACCCATAGCAATAGACGATGAGAATATTTTTACTAGTCCGTGACAGTTTTCTATTATCAACTCTCGCATATTGCGTGTAAGCCATATTTCTCCCAGGTTCTCCATCCCTTGAAGTTTGAGTCTTGCCATCTTATTTAGTTTAACCTGCATGAAGATTCACATTTGTTATGTTGTTTAATTTTAACATAAATCTCTCCATTTAAATGTGAAAATATAAAAATGGAAGAAGATTCTAAATAGATTTTAAAAACACAACCTATTTCCATCTCAAATATTTTAGTTGTTTATATATATTAATTAAAAGAATTGAGAGTATCTCCAGTATTATTGTATTTATTGATTTGTATAAAAAAGGTCTCTGATTGTCACATTAGCTTTATTTTCTCCTATCTTTTTTAAAACTTTAAAATGTAATGTTTTGAATACAAAATATAGCATTTAAGAAAAAACTTATATTTTAAATCTACTCATTAAGAACTATAAATTGATCAAGATTAATTGTAAATATAATATTATGCATAAAAAATTAAAAAAATAAATATTTTTTTTTGAATGTTTTTGTATAAACTAACGTGTAAACATATGTTGCTAACTTATTGGTTATTTGAAATTTTACAAGTTTACAAAAGTACCATTGAAACACATATATTTTTAGACTTCAAGTTATTGTAAAATACTAATTAAACATGATTAATTCATGTTGTATATTGTTTATGTAAACTTTTCGACCTTATAGCTAGGTCTCTAGCTGTCTTTTAATTGAAACATATATATTTTTAGACTTCAAGTTCGTGTAAAATACTAATTAAACATGATTAATTCTTGTTGTATATATACCCCCACTTTACATTTTCATTAGCTTTCTTTTCTCCTATCTTTTTTAAACTTTAAAATATAATTATTTTTAATACAAAATTTTATATTTTAAATCTATTCATTAAGAACTATAAATTAATCAAGATTAATTGTAATTATAAGATTATGCATAGAAAAAAATTCAAAAAACATAAGTTAATTTTTTATTGTATAAACTAACATCTATCTAATATGTGTTGGTATCTTATTGGTTATTTCAAAATTTAGAAGTTTACAAAAAAAAAAAAAAAAAAAAAAAAAAAAACATTGAAACATATATTTTTAGACTTCAATCTGTGTAAAATACTAAATAAACATTATTAATTCACCTTGTATATTGTTTATGTATAGTATTAGGATCGAGACACTCAGTACATATGTATCCTACAACAGAATTAAAAAAATGTTATAACACCTTTTAATGTTGAAACTCTCATCCACCTGTTTTCTCTTCTCTTTTTTTTTCCAAATATACCTAATTTAAAATAGATAAATTTTGCACCCATTTTATAAAATAAATGGAAAGAAAAGAAAAGGGCTATATTTATATTTTATTGGCCTAATGATCATTATCTGTTACTAAACTTTTTTTAATTTCGCCCAATGTGCTAGTGAACCACTACGGCATGTAAACTATTAAGTGAGAAATATTAAGTGTGAGATTTTAGCAAAAAAATCAAATAAATGAATAAGTGTGAGCAACAAACCTTTCCGTTGAAGAAACGATGTTCGGAAGATGCGTGTTGGTATTCTGCAGCCAAATCTTCAGTCTTAGAGTAAATGCTAGTGATCTTTGGTAGGTAACGCAAGTTCCATATCTTCCAGTTGAGGAAGCTCAATTTCATCCACAGCTTTGCAGAAACCAACAAGGCTCGGTAGATTGTCAAGATGCAAACTTTCTATGCAAGGGAACACAAATGTTCTTGCTGCTTCCATATCTTCACCTCCTCTCTCCTTTGTAAAAAGTTCTTCCATTGCTCGACACCTTACGACTTTAAGCCTTTTAAGGTTAATCAAACCACTGCCAATAGACAGTGGAAAGATGCTTTTCAATTTGCTCATATCACTTAGACATAATGACTCCAAGTTCTGGAATACTTTAGTTGTCTGTCGACCCACTTTATTTACTAAAGACACCATCTCATCACAAGATTGGAGTTCTAAATCCCTCACTTTCAATAATTCCTCTCTCTCTAACTCCTTTTGAAGATTCTTCAAATCTTTCACCCTCAGATACAAAACTTCTGTCTTCTTGCCCAACACATGGAATACACCCTCCAATA
Organism: Lonicera japonica; assembly: GCA_021464415.1. Taxonomy (NCBI): domain Eukaryota; kingdom Viridiplantae; phylum Streptophyta; class Magnoliopsida; order Dipsacales; family Caprifoliaceae; genus Lonicera; species Lonicera japonica. The sequence goes on along the minus strand of CM038468.1, from coordinate 13,865,285 downwards.
CAACGCTCTTATCAACCATACAACACAAAGTGTTTTGGAACACATGCTTAACATCTTTTTCATAGGTGCCACCAACACAAACATAGAACCTTTCGACCTTTTCCAAGAAGATTAAGTCTACTGGCAAAACCTCGTATGGTATGTCAATTTCTAGAACAAGAAGTTTAGACAGCACCTTTAGTTCAGCAAAACTTGCATTCATTTTACTACCACCATCATCATCTATACCGGGATTTGCATGAATTTGCTCTGCCCAACAAATGGAAGTGCCTCTTAGGTACAACTCCTCTAGATGGATTAAACTTGACAACAAACAAGGAGGTATTCTATGGAGTAAACTAGACCCTGTCAGATCCAATAATCTAAGCCGACTTAATTGTCCTATTTCTATCGGCAAATCTTGCATTTTAGAATGAGCAAAGCTTAATATTTCCAATACTTCTAGTTTTCCGATCATCGATACATCACCCTCTAGTCTGCAGCGATTTAAAGAGAGAGTTCGAAGGTTTGTCAAGAACTGGAGTGACCCTGGAAGTGATTGAATAGACATGCACCTCAATACTAAAACTTGAAGTCTCCTCATACCCTCAAAAAAACTTTCTGGGAATTTCAGCGACTCACAATCTGAATCGTCCCACTCACAATCTGAATCTCCCGACTCATAATCTAAACCGACCAGATGCATAAGCGTGAGATTTGGGTATTTTAGCCCATCGGGAAGCTCATCCATTTCATTGCATTGTAATGAAATTGAAGTGTATTGTTCATACGTATCTTCAATTGGCCACTCATCTATTCCATTACCTAGTCTAACCAAAAACTGACCTTTAGATGCGATTGATAGAGCAAAATCCCGCACAAGGTCATGCATTTTAACGCAGTCTATGACATCACTCTCCAACAACAAATTCGAATTCCTTAACATTTCAACACGTGCATGTGCATTTTGTCTTGCCTCATGCAACGTGTTAATGTTTCTAAACATCTTAATGCCCGCCCCAAATCTAACCAAATCTTCAATTGGAATATTAAAATCTTCTGGGAATAAGCAACAAAGCAGAAAGCAATCTTTAATTTCCTCAGTTCGTAAGAAATCATAACTGACTTGCAAAGTTGCATATACAACTGCATACTCTCCTTCAAGGACAGAGGCTTTAAGTTGTCTAAGCACCATCATCCAGGTCTCTCTGCTTTTATTTGCAAGCACTCTCGCAATAGTTGTAATAGCAAGGGGTAAACCCCTACATTCCTTCACGATGTCTTCTGCAATCAGAAACAAATCGGTGGCACCAGGGGAAATTCTTGCTGTCTCTTGAAAAAGGTTACATGCTTCTTCCATCTCCAACACATTGATAGGGTAAGTCCTATCAGTTCTCATTTGATCGCAAACATCTTTCTCTCGGGAAGTCAATAAGATTTTGCAAAAGTTGTGATCATTTGCAGATATGATTCCAACTTCCTCCAAATCGAGATTCGTCCAAACATCATCTAATATTATGAGAATCTTTTTAGGTTTACTGTTTGGCAGTTTCTGAGTCAGTCTCTTGTGTAGTTGACCAGCTCTTGCAAACAAACTTTGCTCTTCAAGCTTAAGACCCAACAATTCTGCAATATCACCCTGAACCTTTTTCAAGTCTGGTTTTTGGCTAACAACTACCATGACAAGCTCGTCAAAAATACCCTCATTTCTTACCCTCTTAATAACTTCTTTGGCCATGGTGGTCTTTCCAACTCCACCCATACCCCATATTCCAATTGTGTGGACATTATCGTCTTTGATAGCTTTCATAAGATCTCTTATAATCAATGATCTTGACTCAAAGCCCCCAAAACCATCCTCAGACGCCTCTTGTATTCCATCTCCTTTACCATCAACTGGAGTCTCCACCACCATTTGAGGAGTATGTACTATCCCCATTGGTGTTCGAGGGTAGGCCACCCTCTCAAACTTCCCTTCATATAAGAGCTCAGCAAGATTTTGAGTTTTCTTTGAGGCTTTCCTGCTCAGCAAATAACGTGACTTTATATTAGGACACCATCCATTCAAACAACCCTTCCCAACTTTTTCTTTGTCTTCGAAGATTTGTTGTGCTGTGTCCTCAATCGAGTTCACATTTTTCAGCCACGCACTAATATCATCTCTAATAGTTTCATTATTTCTGATGGCCGTGTCAACCTCTCCTTGCACCCCGAGTCTCTTGTCTTTTAGCTTCTCAACTTGGCTTCTCATATTTTCAATATTCCTATTGTAACAAAATAGGTAGCCAAATTGTCTCTCGATGGGAACCACCAAATATTCCCCAATTTTTGCCACGAAACCTGCAATGTCCCCAGCCATTCTTCCTTTTGTAAAATCTTTGTTCGCTACTTTAGGCCTGAATGTAAACACAATAACAATGAGTTAAAGAAACGAAGGAAAAAAAATGAAAGAAAAGAACAGCATTTATGGTATTAAGAAGTTGCATATGAGAAAAGCATGTCAAATTAGTAGGAAGGTTCAGATTGTTGGAATTCTGGTGCGTACCGGTTTGGTTCCTTTTGGTTATACATATATGCCTACTCGAATTATTAATGAGTTTATGATGTACCAAGAAATTGGTATAATTTGGCATGCTAATTTATACTTTGAAGAGCATATATTATTACTAATATTTGTAATTTTAGTGATTTTCAGCTGTTAGAAAAGAATTGGAGAAAATTAAGAACAATAGATAAATTAAAGTAAGTGAAGACATCTAAAGTGGTTAAATACTTATGGACGCATAACTTTTTACTAGGAACTCCAAATTATGCAATTCTTGAGTCCTTTTTGAAGAGAATTTTGAGTGCTGGAAATTTACGTTTCAGCATTTTTTCAAATTCAGCCATCTTGATATCCGAAATTACGACGCAAAATACAATAATTAAAAAAAAGGCAAAAAATTTTTATATTCAATTATGGGCCCATTCATGTATTTTGCTATTGATATTAAACAAGCCCAGTCATGTAAAAGACCAAGTCCAATTATTATAAAAATGTACAATTGTTCAAATAAAGAGCAGCCGTGCAACAACAGTACCTAGCACTACCCTTCTTCTCTCTTCTTTTTTTTTTTTTGTTTTCTTTTGCTTTTATGTTGTTAGGAGATTTTGAAGATTTGAAGACTTAATTTATTTATTTAATGTCAAGTAAATTTATTTTAATTTTATTATTTTATGTTTATTTAATTTTATTTGTACTAGCATAAATTTGTGATAAGATTAGAGTATCTCCAACAATGCTCTCTAGTTTAGAGAGTATTTTCTTTAAACTAGAGAACATCTTTTAGAATAAAAAACCTTGTTTACAAAGTTACCCCAACAATGCTATGTATTGTTTTATTTTATTATTGTTTATTTGAAATTATTCGGTATTTTTAATATTTCTTCTAGTTATCATGCCAACTATAAATATAACCAAATTTAATGCAAATATATTATACATTAATAAAAATTAAACAATAAACTAAAATAAATCAAAACCACTATACTAAAAGTTATAGTATTATCCCTTCAATAAAATAATATTTTTTATTTTGTTTTATAAATTATTTCCTAATTTATATATTTATTATTGAAGACACCATATTAAAAAATAAAATATAAGGCTTGAATTTTTTATTCTTACATGAGATTTTTGTGTATTAAAAAAACAAAAAACTACAAGAAAGAAAGAGAGTAGAACCATTAAAATATAATTGTTGATATATAATTTTTATTTAATAAAAGAACAATAAGTGAAAAGCCAAATTGACTCTCGAAATCTAGATAGCCTAACACTCTCTTCTCTACTTTAAAATTTTACATAATCTGTTGGAACATAATTCTATTAACTTGGCTAGTTATTATAGAGAACATACTCCAAGGAAAGAGTCTCTTGGAGATGCTCGATGTGTATATTTAATTGATTCAATTATATGTGTTTGTGCCAATTGATTCTACTAATTTATAAAACTTTAATATTAAATATAATTCTTTCTATTGAATGCTTATTTTAATTGATAAAAATAAAGCGGATATAAGGTGTGTTTTGACGAATATAGCAAGTGTTTTGAACTTATAAATAAGTTTGACTATGAAAGAATTACAATTGGATTTTATAAATTAATTAAACTTGAATTATTTTATTTTTCGCAAATAATAAAGTCGAGAGACCAAATTATTACAAGACAAAATAGAATTTATGAGCATGAATAATTAAGAATATGATGTTAAATAGATAACTCCGAAACCCTCGTCAATTAATTCATTAATTTTGTTATTTGCCTTAATATTATTTAATTTAGTTCAATTATTCTAGTTTACTTGCTTTGCTTTATTTTATTTTATTTATTTATTTTATTTAATTTCCGTAAACATTTTTAGCTAGATTAGGAGTATAGTGAAAGATTAACATGATAATTATAAAATATATTATTTGAGTCTTTGAAGAATCGACCTTTCTTGTGCGCAATACAATCAACTGATTCGTGCGCTTGCAAGTATTAAAATTTTATCACAACAATTTACGCATTAATTATTTATATTTTGGGCTATTGGTATGGGTCATATTAAGATTAATGGGATTCCATTTGAGCTAGTATATAAATACACCTAAGGTTATGATCCCCTAGTCTAATTATTATACGTTATATTCCTTTTTCCCATCTTAGAGAGATAAGCCATTGAGCACTCTTCGACGTTTCCTACAAACCTAATTAATTTTCTGCACTTTATGATATCATGGATTAATGTATGCTTCATGAATATAAATCTCTTAAGAAATAGACATTATTAGGATTATTAAAACTAATATGATTTGAGAGAGGGGACTTTTTTATCTACAATTAGAGATACAGGATATAAGGTAAAAAGTTTTGCGTGGCAATATTTTTCGCAAAAAACCAAATAATAATATTTTTTTTAGAAATGAGGGTCTTGTCATTATCATTCTGAAATAAGAGCCTATTTATCAATTGTGTTTTACAATAAGAGTTTTGACCGGGTGCAAACTTAACTTTGTAAAAAATTGTGTTTTGTTCAAACTTAACTTTTTCAAATTTGTTTTGCACGATGTGTTTATATTTTTCTAACAAATATATTTTTATGTTTCATTCATAAAACTTTAAAATAACATCAAATAAACACATATACATAAAAATGCTTTAGAAAATAAGGAGTACAAACTTAATTTTGCATAACTCCGAAAAAATTATTATGTACATTTTATTAATAAATAAGTTTTAAATATGTAATTTGTTAAAATTATTCTAAAGTATTGTCAATTAAACACTTAATTATAATAATATGCCAACAAACATGTAGTACAAACTTAATTTCGCATGATTCCATAAAAAAATACAATTTAAAAATCTACAACAAAGTTAAATTTGCACTCTTTTTAAAATTTGGTCAAATATCGCCTCTTAATTTACAAAATATTATTTCCTAGTTTTTTTGTAGAAAACTTTTTTCAAACAAGTATTATTTTTCAATATCCCAATAAAGATATTCTTGTGTGTATATATATATATTAAATTTATTAAAGAATAAAGATTGATGCTAAACGAAAAAAAAAAAAGCCGAATTAAAATTTCAGAGAAACTTTGGCCCACTCAAATCCCATTCTTTAAAAATCCTCATTAGATATAATTTGACCTTATATGAGTACAAAGGTCTGGTGGGAATTAAGATTGAAGAACTTGTAAAAAAAAAAAATATTTTCTTTTACCCACTGTTTTTTTTTTTTTTAATCCCTACATGATTACTATTCGCATTATTGAAAGGTTTGGATCAAGTATGATTTGTCAAAATTAGAGTAAGAAAATAAAATTTTAGAAGGGGTTCCCGTACTAGTATAAAATCCTAAAAGTCTCATACCGGTATGCTAGACTCCAAATTGCCATGAATCTAAAATTGTGGCATGCATCAGGGTAAAAAATATGAGATATGTGCTTTGCGATTTTCATCGATACAAATAATCTAGATTTTGTGGATCATAAGGATGGGAAACACAAATATTCTAATATTACAAAATAAATAAATTGAAACGATGAGTTGTCAAAGTAACCTATATCACATAAATTCATTTCATTTGGAATATTAAGATGCGGGTGTTTGTTATTTATATGAATAATAATCAAACCAAAGGACTGTTATTGTTTGGCCAAATAACATACATACATGTGGTGATAAATATGAGACAAATGTCAAGTTTTTTATGTGAATAATAAGTTGGCCTAAAGGAAAGCTTATTATTTGACAGGATTTTCCATTTACATATTTGATTAAAAAATAAGGTTCTCTCACGTCTGCAGGGTAGTGTAAATCACAGATCGACAAATTATGCAACTAGTGTGTGCTTGTATCCGCGGACACGAATGCCAATTTGGATAAGCCCAGCCATGCAAGCTCTGGTTTGCATCCAAAGATATTTCATATTTTTCAATTAATGCCTCACTAATTAAACATAATGTTTTGATGGATATATATTGATGATCCTTCTCTTTTATGCACACTTAAATACCCTAAAGTTTCATGTTCTATACATAGGTTCCTACATATATTATTTTTCCTAAAAATACCCCATATAATGTAAAAAAAAAAAAAATCAAATCCAACAAGGTGCGATTGTCCCGCCCCTACTGTTGTCTGTCCCTGAGTCCAACATTAAATGTTTCCTAATTCTTTTTAAATAGTTACTTTGAGATATGTAGATATATACCAAATAATGGACTACATAATGAACCAAATCTTTTTAAGTGAAACATGATTTTTTTCAATGTACATTTTCAAATGAAGTTGATTTTATGCGTCATAATCTTTGGAATGAATTCAATATTTAGTTAGTTTATAAAATTTAGTTAATGAAAAAATTTACTAGGTCGAAACCGAAATAAATACTCTAAAAGATTTATGTAAAGTGTGCTTTCTTGCATTTAATTATGAAGGTAGCCTTAGCATGTGATAAGAAATTGGAGGGCTAACATGCGTGAAAATGTTATGTGAATGGATAAGGGATAAAGGATTCCACAGCTTTGATGAAAGGTATTTTTTTAAACAGTTGTGATGAAAGATATGTAAGGGATAAATTAGACTCTGGGCAGTGTTACTAATAATTTATTTGAAGCGTCAATTCATATTCATATTTCTTGACCCTTTGCTAAAGTAATGGTTAACATGAGCATTCACTATGATTAGTTGATACGATAAAGTAATAAAAGAATAATAGTTGCGGAACCATGTTATTATAATGCATTTAACCAATCGGAATGGAAAGTCATGTTAACCATCACTCAGAATCAACAAATCCGCCCAAACTCTTCAAAGAACTTTTTAACGAAATAGTTGAAAATCCACATCAGGAAAATGGCTCTAAAAGGAGCAAAAAAGACTATTTAACATGAAGATCAGAGTTTATCTCTTTGAATATTACTTTTCATTTTTTTATTATTATATATATATGATGTCAATTAAAAAGTGCTATCCTTTTTAAATTTAAGGTAAAGAGTTTTGTTATATTAAAAAAATAGATTTGAAATGTGACTTAGAATTACTTGAATATATGGCAAAAAAGTTGCTCTTCAAAATGTCATGTAAGTCCACCGTCCATAAAGTAAACTTAGTAACATTTAAAGAGGCTATTGGAGACGTGAATAAAAATAGAGAAAACAAAAACAAAACAAAAAGACTCACACGCCTCATAACAAGATCACTAGCTAGAGCAGTTGAAGATGAAGGTGCTTTTCAATTGGACGTTCCTTACATCATCCGAAAAAATGAATCAGCAAACCCACACACGGGCACGTGTATGCATGAAATAGAGATAAATTAATAACCAAGAATATTGAGAATGCTTGGCTCAAAACATTGATTTACAAAGATGATAGTTCAAAGGTGGATCCAATGTGGACAAAGATATAGGTCCAAGTGGAGGTAGGGTGGATTGGTGTTAGGTTGAGGCGGAGCAAAATGTGGACTAGTTTGATCCAATTTAGAAATTATTGAGAATGGTTGACTCAAACTATTAATCTCCTATGAGAAAATTGCAAAACTCAATAAGGGTTAATAAGTGGAGTAGCATCACCACATAATAACTAGACATTTTAAGATAAAACTATATACATATGGCCAAAAGTGTTTAAGTTAAGGACAATATCGTTATTATGTACGCAAACCATTGGGCCGAGCCCATTACCTACCTCACAAGATGGGTGCAGCCCAAGTGCAGCGAATACAACAATAAAAATAATATATTAAAAATAATTACGTGAATCAAACTAAGCCCAAGTTGTAACTTTCACAATAGCGCCCAAAGTAATTGTATAGAAAATACAATGGACAAAAGTAAAAGGGAGCAAATTAGATGATGATGATGCTGATGCTACATGGATCCATTTTATAGAATAATCTCAGCTTTCAAAAAAGAAAGAGTGCCTAAGCACAATATAACATGTATTACCAAACAAAATCCATTATATGATTAGAGATCATTTTTTAGTAGTTTATAAAGTTAAAATAAATAAATGTACATGTAAGTGATTAAATTCATTTAATTGTTGAAATATATATTTAGATATATTAATTTGTGTATAGTTTGTGTACAAATGGCATGGTTGTTAATCTAAATTTTTATCCATTCATATCATCCATCAAAATTACTTTGGTAAAAAAAAATTAATGATATTATTCAAATAGAACCAAGGTAACCAAGAAATCATCTGTATTATATAAAGGTCAGGAGATTCAGGTTTAAACGGAGAAAAATATAAAGTAAAAATCCAACAAAGTGTACAAATGAATTTAGGAAAAGCCCTACTTAAAAGTAAATGTTAAGAATTTTTTTTATTTTTTTTAAGCTCCTCCCTAAAGTAAGGGTGAATGTAGCCTACCAATGAGTTAGCCCCTCTTCTTAATGTTAAGAAAGTTTACTTTAAAGAAGTTAGATTTAATTATATACCATGTAATAAAAAAAAACATAAATAAATAAAAAAAACATTCTATAATAAAGTAAAAACTAAGTTATTAAAACAGGCTATCCTTTGGAAACTTTGAAGAGTAACACCCAAAGAAGCTATTAGAGATGCTTGTTTAAGTGGGTTAACCTAGTGGTAAAAGTGCATACTCAGATCTAAGAGATCCCAGGTTCGGTCTGGGGTGGGTGGATTTTTCTTTGTTATTATAATAACATTAATTTTAATTATTTAAATAAAACCAAGAATTCATCTGTATTACATAGAGGTTAGGAGATTCATATTTTAAAGTAAAAATCCAATATAGGAAAAGCCTACTTAAAAGTAAATGTTAATTATATATATATATTTTATTTATTTATTTATTTTAAGTCTCTCCCTTAACCTACAATTCTACAAACAAAGAAACTCCCACCTCATAAGTTGAACCTTTGACCTCAAGGCAAAGGTTGATATTGCCTACCATTGGGCTGCCCCTCTTGGCAATGTTAAGAAATTTTACTTTGAAAAATCTAGATTTAATATAAACTCTATAATAAAACAAAAAATAAACAAAAATAAAAATAACATTATATAATACAGTAAAAACTAAGTCATTAAAACATGATATACTTTGAAAACTTTCAAGAGTAACATTCAAAGAATTTATTGGAGATGTTCATGCAAGTAGTTTAGTGTAGTGGTAAAAATGCATACTGAGATCTGAGAGATCCCAAGTTATGGTCTAGGGTTAGGTGGGGTGGGGGGAATTTTCTTTGTTATTGTTGACTTGATCGGATATTGATTGAATGATTCTTGTCAAACTCCTTTTGAGCAATCATGTTATTCTTAATTATCCAAATAAGAAAGCTATAATCTTAAATCAAGAACAAGTTAAATTACACATGATTCATTTTGAACTTTTCTACAAAATTTAGCAAAAATATGTGAAGTTTCTATTGTGCATGTTAGGAGTGATAGAGGTAGAGAATTCGATAATGTTGATATTGAGAACTTTTGTGATGAGCATGATATTGATCATAACTTTTCGGCACTTAGAACTACACAACAAAATGGTGTTGTTGAAAGAAAAAATAGATCTCTTCAAGAGATGTCTTCTAGGACTATGCTAAATGAACATTCTTTGCCAGAATATTTGTGGGCGGAAGCCGTTAACACCGCATGTTATGTGATTAATCGTACTATCATTTGTAAAAAGTTAGATAAGACACCCTATGAGTTATGGAATAACAAGAAACCAAATATTGCATATTTTAAAGTTTTTTGTTGTAAATGTTTTATTTTGAATGATCGTGATCACTTAGGAAAATTTGATGCTAAATCCGATGAAGGAATTTTTCTTGGGTATGCCACTAATAGTAAAGCATATAGAGTTTATAACAATAAAAGTTTAGTACAAGAGTCTATGCATGTTGCGTTTGATGAGTCAAATCATTTCTCACCCATAGTACGTTCCGATAACGATGTTGAAATTATCCAAAAGGTTTCGAATATTCAAATTAATGATATATCTAAGGAAGAATCTTCGAGTGCTCAAGCTCCTCCTAAGGAGTTATAAAATACAACCGAGCAAAACTCGATTGATTTTCCTAAGACTTGGAAATTTGTGTCTAACCACCCTATTGATTAAATTCTTAGAGAGCCATCTAGTAGGGTTATGACTAGATCATCCTTAAGAAATGTATGCAATAATGTGGCATTTGTTTCTCAATATAAGCCCAAAAACATAAATGAAGCCGAACAAGATGAATCTTGGATGATAGCTATGCAAGAAGGGCTTAATTAATTTGAGAGAAACACTTGTTCCCAAACCTAATTATCACAATATTATAGGTACTAAATGGGTATTTCGTAACAAAAAGGATGAAATTGGTGTAATTGTTAGAAATAAAGCTAGACTTGTTGCCCAATGATACAATCAAGAAGAGGGCATTGCTTATGAAGAAACATATGCACTCGTAACTCGTTTAGAAGCCATTCGCATGCTACTTGCTTATTCATGCTTTAAGAATTTCAAATTGTATCAAATGGATGTGAAAAGTGCTTTCTTGAATTGGTATCAGAGGAAGTACTCTTGTTTTTTATTTCACAATCTTAGAGTCCTCGATCATGTATTATTATCAAGGAACCGGCCTTTCCGAAGGTGCTTCTATTTATATACCGCCATTGTTTGCTGGCAAAAACTATAGTTATTAGAAAAATCGTATATGCACATTTTTACAAGCTAACGATTTTGAACAATGGAATGTTACACTTGTTGGACCTTATGAGATTACTAAAACCGATGAAAAAGGAAAAATTGTTCACAAATCGGTATCCGAATATGATGAGCATGATATTAGAAAAATTTAATTCAATGCTAAAGCTTTATATTCATTACATTGTGCATTGTCTATGGATGAGTATAACAAAATCTCTTGTTGCAAAACCGCAAAAGAGATTTGGGACAAACTTGAGGTTGCCCATGAGGGAACTTCTCAAGTCAAGGAGGACAATATAAATATATTTGTCCATGATTATGAATTGTTTAATATGGAGTCTAACGAATCACTTGCTTCCATGTATAGTCGTTTTTCTCTTCTCACTAACGCTTTGGACCTTCTTGGCAAGATTTACTCTAATTAAGAGAAAATTCGAAAGATTCTTAGGACTCTTCCCAAGAAATGGAGACCTAAGGTGACGGCCATACAAGAGGCAAAGAATCTTAAAACCTTGAGCATGGATGAGCTTTTGGGTTCTCTCAAAACCCATGAGAAGGAGTTAGCAAGAGGAGAAGGAGAGAAAGCAAATCCAATGACAATCTTTGCTTTAAAACAAAATGAAGAAAATAATGAAAAAGGCTCAACAAAAGAAGATGGAGACATGGCTCTCATATCTAGGAAATTTGATAAATTCCTAGCAAAAAAGAAGTACTCACAAGGGAAGATCAACAACAATCCCTCATCTTCAAAGTTCCTCAATGATAGATCAACTCATCCAAAAGTTGATAATGAGGAAAGGAAGTGCTTCCATTGTCATGAACCGGGACACTACAAGTCAAATTGTCTAGTTAGAAGAAAAAAGAAAAGAATAAAGAAAGAAGAATTGTATAAGAGATTGAAAGATGCTCTCAAAGGGCATTCAATCGAATCGGATGAAGACGAATCCAATATCGAGTCAAGTCAAATTGTTCGTGGCTATGCTTAATCTTCATGCTCGTCTCATTCATCATATCATAACCTATTGCATATTGCCTAGAACCGGAAGTCACTCTAATGTGACCAACCTTGATATTTTCCTAACTTGAGCAATCACTAGCCTTCATAAACTTGACTATGCTAGCCTCATATTTGATAAATTCTATGACACCATGAACCATGCAAATAGAGGGCTCGGTTTTGGTATGGTATTGACTCATCCCTTCAAGCACTATTATGTTGCATTGGATGACGAAACGGATGTATATGAGCTATCCGAGCATGATATGTATTCGAAAAGATTGCTTCATCTCATGCATTATCATTTGAAAAATGGACGATGGATTCCTAACGATCCCAATGATGTTGAGCTATCTGATGACGACGAGGAAGACAAGCTAGAAAAAGAACAAGTTCCACAACAACACCCTCCTCCTCGCCAACCAAGAACAATGACCCGCCACGATCAAATCATGGATGCTATCAATAATCTCAACATCAATTTGACCAATACTAGTCAAGAGATGCACCATCGCTTCAATCGAATTGAAACGGCTTTTCAACATTATCATCCGGACTATACTTTTCCGGGTTGAATGCCATGGGATCAACCGCCTCCCCCTACACAAGAGTGATTCCCTCATTTTTTATGAAGAAAAATGGGGAGAAGTATGTGTGTGTGTGTGTGTCATGAGTGATAATGGTACACACTCGTTTATTTTAGCATCTACTATCAATTATACTATGCTTGTTCAAGAACTATTAGTAGTTTATTTGTTTAAGTACTTTTTGAACTTATGCTTTCGGTTTAAGATGTTTGAACTTATCTAATGATTAACTTATCTATGCAAGTATCTTTCATTTCTATAATTGCTTGTATATTTGTTTATATATGCACCTATTTAGGGGGAGCATATTATTCAAGATGCCAAGAACCTCAAGACACTAAGCATGGACGAACTCTTAAAGCAATGGACTAGCAAGAGATCATTATTATCACACACATGCTAGCAATGCATTTCATGAAGCACAAAAGATCAATGATCATATGCCAAAGCTCCAAGGAAAAAGCTTCAAGTGAAGAATCAATTTGAAGAAACAAATCAAAGCATTTGAAGACTCACCTATTTGGTAATTGAGTGTTTGCTTAGGATTAATGTAAAGTTTCTTAATTGATTGATTATATAGCTCAAACATGAACTTGCATCATTGTTAGATTGATCAAAACCAAGTTTGAATCAAAATCATTTCAAAACATCATTCTTACAAAAATCGGTTTTAAAATAAATCCATAAATTCATATGAATGATTTTTTGATACAAAAACTATATTAGTAGTCTTAGAAACCTACTTTTGACATTCCCCAAGCATTAGAATCAATTTTGGAGTCATATTGCAAAAGTTGAAAAAATTGCACAAAACCACCCCAAACCAGAGCAATGTAGTCGACTACATTACTATTGAGGGAGCAGACTATATCATGTAGTCGACTCCATGGGAACCAGGGGAATCGACTCCTTTGAGAAAATATAGCCGTTGGAGATTTATTGCAAGCCTAGTTTTGGCCTCTAACCACCCCAAACTACCCCAAACGTCCATATTGCTTCTTGGACTATTTATATGACTTTTAAGACTCATTTTTCATACCTTGAATCATTCATATACAATATTCTTCATCTATCTTCATCATTCAAAGATTCAAGAATTATTTTGATCAATCATTAATCACTATATCATCTTGATCAAATAGGATAACTCTAGTGTTAGCTTCAAATTGTATTATTTACACACTTGAAAGAGTTATTGTAAATTGGTGTGAATCACCAAACAATTAGAATTCCTTGTGAGAGATAAATCTCATAGGAAAAATAAGAAGGTAAATTCTTGTTTAGTTTTTCTGAAAGGTAAATTTCACAAGGTTAGCAAGAGAGAGATTCTTGTGTGAATATTGTGGTTAAGCAATGTTTGTAAAGAATGTGTGAGAGGATACACTTGTAGTGGTTTGATCTTCACCCGGAAGGAGATTGATTTTAGTGAAAATTCTCGGTGAACTAATCGAGCGCGGAAGTAGGGGCTAACAAGTCGAACCTTGTGGACAAAAAATCTTTGACTTCTATCGGTTCAATATTTCTATCTCTTGATCTCTTATATTGTGATATTTATACATTGTGATTGGAATTAACTTTGTTTCTTGATTGCTTGATTGATATAGACATTAAACATTTTAAAATATATTTTAAAAATCCGATTAAATTTTAAAAACCTTATTCACCCTCCCCTCTAGGGTATTTTTCGACCTACAGTTATTATAGTAATAAGGAAGAGACTTAGACCTTCCCTTCTTAGTTAAAAATAAAAATTTGAAATACTCTCATAAAACAATAAAATTGAAGGGGGGGGGGGGAAATGCTTACACAACTCACAAGAAGATCACTGAGTAGCGTAACCAAAGATTATGCCGCTTTTTTGATCAGAAGTTCTCTGTATCATCCAAAAATATTAATCAGCAAACACATACATGCGCAATCTTGCACATAATTACATATATGCAAGAATCATAGACATAATCAAAGCAACTAATTTCTTATGACTCTTACATTAATAGCTAAACAATGGACAAAATTGTAAGTAATTACTTGAATCAAACTATGCCAAGTTGTAAATTTTACAACACCACACAGAGTAAAGATGCAAAGAAAGATATATATGTATATATATATAGAGAGAGAGAGAGAGACTAGTTAGGCTTAGGGTGATTTGTACTTAGATATCCAAAATTATATCAAAATTGGCTCTAGGAATCGATTTTTAAAACATTGATAGTTTGGTACTCATTTTAAGTTTTTTTTCTTTTACTTTGATACCTATTTTTGACAATGAAATCCCTGAAGTCATAAAGAAAAAAAGTAAACTATTATACCAAAAATGCCCACCACTTTTCCATTCGCAACCTCCAATTGCAAAATCACAAGGTAACGTCCCAACCTAACCCTCTCATTCCCCCCTTCCCCAACGCTACACATCCTCAAAACCCTTTACTCTTGCCGGAATATTGATACCCCCTTTGCCGATGAGATTCCTTCCAGACCAAAGAGCTCATTTTTTTCTTAATTTTCTAATCATTTTCAATCAAACCCTTTGCTGTCAAATGACAATTACCTTGAAACCCCTACTATTACATGTGCACTGATCCGAGATATGACTTTTGACGATTACCCATCACTCTCCCAGTATGATTAGAGCCCCCCGTGATAATGATTTTTGATTTTGAGGAATTTGAGGATTCTTCTTGGGGTTACAGGAATCATCAAAAGAGAAATGAAAAACAAAGGATTAATGGTAATGAAGGATTATCATTATTGAGTAATTTTCAATTAAAGAGTGATGAGTGTTTTTACTTCGATGATCAAGAAAGAAAGAAACTGAGCATTTGCCTACAAGTGATTATTCCAAAAGATTGAGAAATGAAGATTTGGATTTGAGGGACAAAGAGGAGGCTATTGATTGGATTACAAAGATTTACCACCCATTTCAATTTTGGACCTTTGTGTGCATATTTATCTGTAAACTAATTGTATGGAGTCTTTAATGTTTTAGTTGTACACTTGTAATTAATTAAGATTTATATTTATTTATTTGATAAAAATAAAATTTGTTGCCAAATTTTATATATGAATAATAATCATCTTAAAAGCAATGAATGGTAAAAGATTGTATAAAATATGATATAATTAATAAAACGGTATATATCACATTTAATATTTTCAAATGTAATATTTTGACGGGAATTTTAATGAAATTTATTATGAACAATGTAAATTTTGTTTAATATGTCTTATGTTGATGAAAAATTTAATACTACTTATTTTATTTTTTTACTTTTAGTGACGAAACTTTATCGACCGTGCCACTGGAGTGAAGTACAAGATATTTTAAAGAATTGAAGGAGTGAGAAGAAATTATTCTCACACTGAAATGAAAAAAACTAATTTTGTGGGTGCATTTCCAAACACCCATTACAAAAGGGTGCAAAAATTGGATGATGCATTTGTTGGCTATATTTTGTTTATATCTAGTAGCCAAAATGGAAGAGAATTCAAAAGGGCATTTTAGTCATTTTATAGGGCATTTCATGGTGTATTGATGAAAAGTGAAAAATGGGTGTCAAAATACCAATAAAACTATAAATGGGTACAAAATATTAATATGTAAAAAAAAAAGGGAGGAACAACACCTAATTATGGCAAAATTTTGGGTACCAAAATATAAATTGCCCATAGTTTTAGACCCAAGTCAACCCGCATTCAATTAAAAGAAGATGATTTATGTTATCGAATTGTGATGGGTCCCTTGCGTATAACAATGAGGCCTCTGCTTTCCAAAAAGAAAACAGTGATCCTATTGGTTGCTTTCAAAAACTGAAAATGCCTCTAGATTATATTATTTTTCCTATGCATAACGTCTATTAAAAAAAATATAAAAATCACATAATTGATTAGATTATATTATAATTTATAAGATAATCAAATTAGCGCTTCACATAAAATATTATAATATTCTAAAACTATTCTTGGTGATTAAAGTGTCAAAAAAGACTTATATAAAATGTTACTATAGATAATTTTGAAGTGGTAGAATATCTTTGTCGACCGCTAATAATAATACCATATAATTTATACTTTATCCTTTATAAAGTTAAATAAAATGTAATAATATTAACACTTCACAAAAAATATAACAATACTTTAAAATTATTTATTTCAATAAAAAAGTATCCCTAAATATCCATATAAAATGTCACTGAAGATGATTTTGGAGTATTAGAATATTTTTTGTAAGGTGCTTGTATCATTACCCTTAAATAAATAGATAAATGTAATTATTACATTCAATTTATTTGTATCAAATTAACAATTTAATTTTGATTTTAGTAGTTCTTACGAAAAATTAATTTTAATAAAATCAATAGTTAAAAATAAAATTTATTATTTTTATTCTATTGATGATTTTCTCTCTCCAGCAACAGGCACCGCCTCATGTTGATGATAAGGCTGAGTATTCATCCTCTTATTCTTTGAGCTCTTATTCCACCTGACCCTTAATTAATCATAGCTTAGGTAGACTTTGTGGGTGTCTTCCATATTCATATCTAAACAAATTTATATATTACAAAAGAAAAAGAAAAAAAAATATGTTCTAAAAGATTTTTTAGTAACTATTTCTATGTTAGGTAGAATGTGACTAATATAAGTGATTTTAATTATTAGTATTTTTTAAGATAAGGTATCAAATAAAATGGTGAAAAAAATTCCTGAAGATATACAATAGATTGGAAAAATACAAAATTGCTATCCGAGATTATTAAAATTTATAAAGAGTTCCTTTCTTGTGGTCCCTTCTGTTAATGCTTTTAAAACCTTGGGCCTTCCTTGTTTTGCTTTTACAAAATGTCTTTAAAACAAGGATTTTATTTCGCAAAAAAATTAAAATCATTCGAAGATTTTAAATTTTTTTTTTTTTTTTTTGATATCCTTGGCCTTCTGGGCTCTACTTCAATTAATCCCACAAAGTTCTGACGCTTATCGGCCTAGAGACACTCCATGTCCCGAAGAATCTTGACATAGCAGATAATTGAACTTGAGATAGTGTGCTTAACCACATGATCCCAAATACACCCTTACCACTGAAACAAACCATTGAGGTTATTTTAAAGATTTTATTTTTCATCTTGTGATCACGATGAGCATTTTTGTGATGTTTGTGATGACGACTGTCGGAATGCCATTTCGTATGATCTATCTCTTCGCAAAACTTTGGACTATACATACTTGGAACACCAATTTAAATTAAGAGAATCCTTCTAAAGTCCCCAATTAAAAGCCACATCAGCAAAATGGCTCTAAAAGGAGCAAAAGAGACCATTTAACATGAAGAT
The DNA here is from genome assembly GCA_021464415.1 of Lonicera japonica. Lineage (NCBI taxonomy): Eukaryota > Viridiplantae > Streptophyta > Magnoliopsida > Dipsacales > Caprifoliaceae > Lonicera > Lonicera japonica. Next base: position 13,847,205 of record CM038468.1, on the reverse strand, counting down.
CAGAGTTTCTCTCTTCGAACATTATTTTCCATTTTCTTTATTATATATGATGTCAGTTAAAAAGTGCTCTCCTTTTTAAATTTGAGGTAAAGAGTTTTGTTTTATAAAAAAAAATAGATTTAAAATTTCACTTAGAATTACTTGAAGATACGTCATAAAAATTACTTTTCAAAATGTCACGTAGGTCCATTATCCACAAAGTAAACTTTGAGAGTAACATTTAAAGAGGCTATTGGAGATGTTCTTGTAAAGAAAACAAAACAAATTTTTTTTTTTAAAAACCCTTACACACCTCGCAACAAGATCACTAGCTGGCACGGTCGAAGAAGAAGGCGCTTTTCAATTGGAAGTTCCCTACTTCATCCAAACAAATGAATCAGCAAACCCACACACAAGCACGAGTATGCATGAAATAAAGAAAAAATCGAAGCACCAAATTGCTTCTATAGTCACCTAAATTAATAACCAAGAATATTGAAAATGATTAGCTCAAACCATTGATTTACAAAAATGATAGTTCATGAGTGGATCCAATGTGGACTAAGATATAGGTCCAGGTGGAGCTAGGATGGATTGGTGTTAGTTCAAAGTGGAGCAAAATGTGGACTATTTTGATCAAATGTGAAAATTATTGAGAATGGTTGACTCAAACCAATTAATAATCCCACATGAGAAAATTGTAAAACACAATAAGGGTTAATAAGTGGAGTAGTGTAACCACATAATATCAAAACATTTTAAGATAAAATAATACACCTATGACTAAAACTATTTAAGTTAGGGACAATAGCAAATTAGATGATGATGATGATGCATGGGTCCATTAAATAGAATAATCTCCGCTATCAAAAAATAAAAAGAGTGTACTTGTAAGTATTTAAGTTAGGGACACTCCACTTCTCTAGACCCATGCCTAAGACAAACCAAAACCCATTATATGATTAGAGATCATTTTGTAGTTTATAAAGTTCAAATAATTAGGTGTACTTGTAAGTAATTAAATTTATTTAATTGTTGAAATATTAGATATATTAGTTTGTGTACAAATGGCCTGGTTTTTAATCTAAATTGTTATCCATTCATGTCTTCCATAAGAATTACTTTGTCAAAAAAAGTGTTAATTATTTAAATAGAACCAAGAAATCAACTATGTTACATAGAGGTCAGGAGATTTATATTTGAAAAGAAAAAAACTTAAAGTAAAAATCCGAGGAAGGGTTCAAATGAATTTAGGAAAAGCCCTACTTAAAAGTAAATGTTAAGAATATTTTGTTTTAAGTCTCTCCCTAAAGCATTAGAGTGAATGTTGCCTACCACTGAGTAGGCCCCTCTCATCAATGTTAATTAAGAAAGTTTACTTTGAAGAAGTTAGATTTAATTATATACCCTATAATAACAATAAAAAAGAAACAAAAATAAAAATAACATTCTATAATAGGGTAAAAACTAAGTTATTAAAACATGATATCCTTTGGAAACTTTGAAGAGTAATATCCAAAGAAGCTATTAGAGATGCTCGTGCAAGTGGGCTAGCCTAGTGGTAAAAGCGCATACTTAGATCTGAGAGATTCCCAGGTTCCAGTATGAGGTGGGTGTAATTTTCTTTGTTATTATATTAACAAGGAAGAAACATAGACCATCCATTCTTAGGTAAAAAAAATTTAAAAAAATATATTTGAAATGCTCTCTTAAGACTACAAAATTGACAAGGAAAAATAAATGCTTACATAACTCGCAAGAAGATCACTGAGTGGTGCAACTGAAGATAAGGCGCTTTTTATCGGAAATTCTCTGTATCATCCAAAAATATTAATCAGCAAACACGCGCAATCTTGCACATAATTACATATATGAAAGAATCACAGACAAAATTGCTTATGACTCATATATTCCAAAAGATTGTAAAATGGAGATTTGGATTTGAGGGAAAGAGAGGAGGCTACTGATTGGATTACAAATATTTACCACCCATTTCAATTTTGGACTTTTGCGTGCAAATTTATCTATAAACTAATTGGATGGAGTCTTTAATGTTTTTGTGTAGTTAATTAAAATTTATATTATTTGATAAAACTAAAATTTGTAGACAAATTTTATACATAAATAATAATCATGTAAGAATAATGAATGGTAAAAGATTATATGAAATATGATATAATTAGTAAAACTGTATATATCACAATTAATATTTTCAAATGTAATATTTCGACGGAATTTTTATTAAAATTTATGAAGAACAATGTAAATTTTGTTTACTATGTCTTATGTTGATGAAAAAATTAATATTATTTAATTTTTTACTTTTAGCAATGAAATTTTATCATCCTTGCATTATTTCAATAAACTTACCCTACCATTACGTGAAGTACAAGCTATTTTAAAGAATTGATGGAATGAGAAGAAATTATTCTCATACTGGAATACAAAAACTAATTTAGTGGGTGCATTTCCGAACACCCATTACAAAAGTGTGCAAAAATTGGATGATACATTTGTCGGCTATATTTTGTTTATCTCTAACAACCAAAATGGAAAAGAACTCAAAAGGGCGTTTTAGTCATTATACAGGGCATTTCGCGGTGTATTGATGAAAAGTGAAAAATGGGTATCTAAATACCCATAAAACTAGAAATGGGTACCAAATATTATTATGTAAAACAATAAAAAGGAGGAATAAGATCTAATTATGGTAAAATTTAGGGTACCGAAACACAAATTGCCCATAGGTCTAGGCTCAAGTGAAGCACCCATTCAATTAAAAGCAGATGATATATATTATTGATTTGTGATGGGTTGGTCCCTTGCGTATAATAATGAGGCCTCTTCTTCCACATTTATATCTAAACAAATTTATATATTACAAAAGAAAAACATGTTTTAAAAGAATCTTTTGTAACTATTTCTATGTTAGGTAGAATGTGACTAATATATGGGATTTTTATTAGTATTTTTGTGTGTGAAAATGATAGAAATTTCCTATATGACATGTAAAAATTTATTTTGAGACCATAAAATCGACTCATGTAAGACTTTTAATACAAGGTATCAAATAAAATTTATTTTGATACCATTAAATTTCCTGGACACATACAATAAAATGGAAAAATAAAAATTGCTATCCGAGATTGCCTGATAGGCCCAGCATATTTAGAAAGAGTTCCTTTCTTGTGGTCCCTTCTGTCAATGCTTTTAAAACCTTGGGCCTTCCTTGTTTTGCTTTTACAAAAATTCTTTTAAACAATGATTTTATTCCCAAAAAAAATAAATCATTCAAAGAATTTTTTTTTTTGATATCCGTGACTATCTGGGCTCCACTCCAATTGGCCCAAAAAATCTTGACATAGCAGAGAATTTAACTTGAGATCGTATGGTTCAAGTACGCCCTTACCGCTAAGACAAGCTATTGAGGTTATTTAAAAGATTTTATTTTTTAATCATCTTGGGATCACAATGAGCATTTTTGTGATGCTTGTGACGACTGCCGGAATGCCATTTCGTATGATCCATCTCTTAGTGAAACTTTTGGGCTATATTTGAACAGCCATTTAAATTAAGTGAATCCTTCTAAAGTCCCCAACTGAAAGCCGCATCAACAAAATGGCTTTAAAAGGAGCTAAAGAGACTACTTAACATGAAGATCGTAGTTTCTCTCTTCGAATACTACTTTCCATTTTTTTTATTATATATTATGTCAATTAAAAAGTGCTCTCCTTTTTAAATTTGAGGTAAAGAGTTTTGTTTTATTAAAAAAATAGATTTGAAATCTCACTTAGAATTACTTGAAGATACGTTATAAAAATTATTTTTCAAAATGTCACATAGGTCCACTGTCCACAAAGTAAACTTTGAGAGTAATATTTAAAGAGGCTGTTTGAGATGCTCTTGTAAAAAAACAAAACAAAACAAAATAAAAACCCTTACACACCTCACAACAAGATCACTAGCCGGTGCGGTCGAAGATGAAGGCGCTTTTCAATTGGAAATTCCCTACATCATCCAAAAAAATGAATCAGCAAACCCACACACATGCACGTGTATGCATGAACTAGAGACAAACTCAAAGCACCAAATTGCTTATGTAGTCTCCTAAATTAATAACTAAGAATATTGAGAATGATTAGCTCAAACCATTGATTTACAAAAATGATAGTTCATAAGTGGATCCAAGGCGGACTAAGATATAGGTCCAGGTGGAGCTAGGATTGCTCGGAGTTAGTTTGAAATGGAACAAAATGTGGACTAGTTTGATCAAATGTGAAGATTATTGAGAATGGTTGACTGAAACCAATAATCTCTCATGAGAAAATTGTATAAATCAATAAGGATTAATAAGTGGACTAGTCTCACCACATAATAATGAAATATTTTAAGATAAAATTCTGCACCTGTGACCAAAAGTGTTTAAATTAGAGACAATATCGATATTAGCCCAAGTAGCAAATTAGATGATGATGATGATGCATGGGTCCATTTTATAGAGTAATCTCCGCTTTCAAAAAATAAAAAGAGTGCGGGGACACTCCACCACTTCTCTAGACCCATGCCTAAGACCAACCAAAACCCATTTCTCTAGACCCATGCCTAAGACCAACCAAAACCCATTACATGATTAGAGATCATTTTGTAGTTAATAAAGTTAAAATAATTAAGTGTACTTGTAAGTAATTAAATTCATTTAATTGTTGAAATATTAGATATATTAGTTTGTGTACAAATGGCCTTGTTTTTAATCTAAATTGTTATCCATTCATGTCATCCATAAGAATTACTTTGTCAAAAAAAAATGTTAATTATTCAAATAGAACCAAGAAATCATCTGTGTTACATAGAGGTCAGGAGATTTATATTTAAAAAGAAAAAAACTTAAAGTAAAAATCCAAGGAAGGGTTCAAATGAATTTAGGAAAAGCCTTACTTAAAAGAAATGTTAAGAATATTTTATTTTAAGTCTCTCCCTAAAGCATTAGTGTGAATGTTTCCAACCACTGAGTCGGCCCCTCTCCTCAAAGTTAATTAAGAAAGTTTACTTTGAAGAAGTTAGATTTAATTATATACCCTATAATAACAATAAAAAATAAACAAAAATAAAAATAACATTCTATAATAGGGTAAAAACTAAGTTATTAAAACATGCTATCCTTTGGAAACTTTGAAGAGTAACATCCAAAGAAGCTATTAGAGATGCTCGCGCAAGTGGGCTAGCTTAGTGGTAAAAGCGCATACTCAGATTTGAGAGATTCCCAGGTTCCAGTATGAGGTGGGGGTAATTTTCTTTGTTATTATAGTAACAATGAAGAGACATAGACCATCCATTCTTAGGTAAAAAAAATTAAAATAATATAATTGAAATGCTCTCTTAAGACAACAAAATTGAGAAGGAAAAAAAAAAGCTTACACAACTCACAAGAAGATCATTGAGTGGCGCAACTGAAGATGAAGCCGATTTTTATCGGAAATTCTCTGTATCATCCAAAAATATTAATCAGCAAACACGCACAATCTTGCACATAATTACATATATGCAAGAATCACAGACAAAACTGCTTATGACTCATATATTCCAAAAGATTGAGAAATGGAGATTTGGATTTGAGGGAAAGAGCGGAGGCTACTGATTGGATTACAAAGATTTACCACCCATTTCAATTTTGGACTTTTGCGTGCAAATTTATCTATAAACTACTTGGATGGAGTCTTTAATGTTTTTTGTGTAGTTAATTAAGATTTATATTTATTTGATAAAAAAAAAATTTGAAGACAAATTTTATATAAAAATAATAATCATGTAAAAGTAATGAATGGTAAAATATTTTATCAAATATGATATAATTACTAAAACTTTATATATCACGATTAGTATTTTCAAATGTAATATTTTGACGGAATTTTTAATGAAATTTATGAAGAACAATGTAAATTTTGTTTACTATGTCGTGTGGACGAAAAAATTAATATTATTTAATTTTTTACTTTTAGCAATGAAATTTTATCATCCTTGCATTATTTCAGTAAACTTACCCTACCACTACGTGAAATACAAGCTATTTTAAAGAATTGATGGAATGAGAAGAAATTATTCTCATACTAGAATGAAAAAACTAATTTTGTGGGTGCATTTCCAAACACCCATTACAAAAGTGTGCAAAAATTGGATGATGCATTTGTCGGCTATATTTTGTTTAAATTTCTTCTCACACTGGAATGAAATAACTAGTTTGTAAGTGCATTTCTGAACACCCATTACAAAAGTGTGCAAAAATTGGATGATACATTTGTCGGCTATATTTTGTTAATCTCTAGCAACCAAAATGGAAGAGAATTCAAAAGGACATTTTAGTCATTTTACGGGGCATTTCACAGTGTATTGATGAAAAGTGAAAAATGGGTATCAATATACCCATAAAACTAGAAATGGGTACAGAATATTAATATGTAAAAAAAGGAGGAACAAGATCTAATTATGGTAAAATTTTGGGTACCAAAATACAAATTGCCCATAGGTCTAGGCTCAAGTCAAATGTGCATTCAATTAAAAGAAGATGATATACATTACTGATTTGTGATGGGTCCGTCCCTTGCGTAGAATAATGAGGCCTCTGCTTTCCAAACAGAGAACGGTGATCCAATTGGTTGCTTTCAAAAAATGGAAATGTCTCTAGACTATATTATTTTTCCTATGTATAACACGTATTAAAAAAAAAAAAAAAAAAAAGGTCATGTGAATGTTCAGATCACTTTATAATTTATAAGATAATAATGTTAACATTTCACAAAACATATTTTAATATTTTAAAAATATGTTTAGTGATTGAAATATCATAAAAGATTCATACAAAATGCATTAACAATAATTTTAACACGCTAATATCATTACCCTATAATTTATATTTTATAAAGTTAATTAAAATGTATTTTATACTTTATAAAGTTAAATAAAAAGTAATGATATTAGCCCATTATAAAATGTATAATAATATTTTAAAATCATTTTTGTCGCAAAAAAATTTCCAAAATATTTATATAAAGTCTCATTAAAGATGATTTTAAATTGTTAAAATACTTTTATAGAATTTTAATATCATTATCCTTAAATAAATAGATAAATGTAATTGTTAAATTCATTTTATCTATGTCAAATTAATAGTTCAATTTTGATTTTGGTAATTCTTCCAAAACATTAATTTTAATATAATCAATAATTAAAAATACTATTTATTTTCAATTTTGAATTTTTATTCTATTTATGCTTTTCTCTCTCCAGTGGCACCTCACATTAATGATAAGAGCATCTCCAATAGGTATGTGAAAACCATGCCACGTAGAATTTGTGTAAAATTTACACATTGTGTATAATTTTTTATGCTCCAATGGTGTTGTGTAAAATATGCCACATCTTTTCTGTAAAATGGGTATGTATTTTACACATCCTTCTCATCATTTTCTCTCTTCAACCTTTTACAAAAACTTCAATATAGTATAATTAAAAATTAAAAATATATTTTGTAATAAAACTTGTATATTTGAATTCTACTCACGAAGATCTTTAAATCAATACCCACTTTGACTATTTAATTAAAAATATATATTTATAAAAAAATGTTGAATATTATATATTCCATGTGTTTCCATATAATTGATGCATCATAATTTTACACAAGATTATAAGTATGAACCACTAGAGCAAAAATGAGAATGTGCATAATTTATGTGTAAAACAACTTTTTCTCAAAAAAATGTAAATTGTTTATTAGTCCACATGTTTTTACACATCAATTTTACATATTTCTATTGGAGATGCTCTAAGGTTGAATTGCCATCCTCTCTTTTTTCAAAACTTAATTAATCATAGTATAGGTCCACTCTGTGTGAGTATATTCTCCAATAGTCACTCTTATCTAAACAAACTTGTATATTATGAAAGAATTTAAAATAGGGTAAAAGATCTTCTGTACCAATGTTTTCCGTAAAAAAATTAGCCAATAATATTTTCTGTGATAACTCAGCAGCAATATTTGAAATTTTCGAAATTCAAAATATTAGCAACCTTAAATAATTATTAAATTAATGGAAAATATAGAGTAACCTCATCTAAAAAAACAATTCAGAATAGACCTTTGCTGAGTCCAACATTATTCTTAGTTTATGGAGCCTCACCTGTCTCTTAAACACATCTAAAATTAAGTGTCAAATCATACGTTAGATATAATATAAGTAATTACAAAAAAAATTCACTTGATTTTTTCTTAAATTTGTGATGTAGGAAATATTCGATTAAAAGAATAAGTAAACTTTTAGCCAACAACCAATTTCTTTCTCCATATCTGAATCCAATTATAAGATTAGATCCAGATCAAACTTAATTGTCACAACCAACCTCATTAATACAACACACTTCAAATTAATCCTAGTTTTGCAACACCCATTATTCTTTATATGTATATCTATCTATATACATAATACTAAGCTTAAAACCCCAAATTGTGAAAATTTGAAATTGAAATTCAAACTTACAAATTGAAAACCCTATTTTAGAAAAAACTGATGGACTGTGGCTTTGTGAGAATAGAGAAAACAGAGGGAGAGAATGGATACAAGTAAAATATAAGCCGAGAATCCAAACACCTCTATTAATATATAGTTTAAAAGCCCTAAATTAGAAAGAAGAACAGACGGAGGAGAGTGTATACAGAGAGAAAGATACGTACCAGAGAGAGAGAGAGAGAGGGGCAAGCTGAATGATGTTGAACGTGCTACGGTGGTGCGTGCTGGTCGATCGATCAGTCGATGGAGGAGAGTGTGTGCGCACGACGATATCGTCTGTGAAAGCCAAAGCAATGTGACGTGAGGGAAAGAGATATATAGAGAGAGAATGAGATGAGAGAGAGAAAGAGAGAGAGAGAAGGAATAAATACCTTCAGTAGAGGTCCGGTGGTGACAACGGAAGCTCCGACGTTCTGGCCGTCCGGAGAAAGAGAGTTTGTGGGCGTGGGTGTGCCTGGTGAGTGTGAATGTTTAAGAGTGAGAGAGTGATTTTTTTTTAATTATTTTTTAAGTAAAGTGGGAGAGAGCAGGAAATTTTAGCATCAAGGCATCTCCAATTGTATTTTTTATAAGTTGATTTCTATCCATGTGTCCTCGCAGAACTTTTATTATATTTTAAAATTTTTTTGATAATATAATTATATAAATCAAAAAAAATTTAAGTAATTTTTTTTTAATAATATTTTTTTTTTTTTACTTTTTTCTATCCTAGTTGACACTTTATTTTTAAAATATAATTAATTTAAATGAGTAATTAGACATGTCGATGGGTGGTTTCGGATTGTATTCGTGTTGATTTTTATTGTATTTTAGGTATTATCATTTCGGGTCTAAATAGGTGGCTTTTTTATTAGATGTTATCGCATTTTGGATGTTATCATTTTGGGTCTAAATAGATGGCTTTTTTATCGGATGTGATTGTGTTTTGTGTGTTGTCATTTCGGGTTTTAACGAATTACCCGATATTTCCCGTTAAGTATATATATAATAAAAAAAATGTTTATTTATATAATATTATATGTATATGTTGTAAGGTTACCTTGAATTAACAAATATATATCTAATACTTATACAAATTCTACACATTTATATTAAAAATATATATACACTTACTTATATAATATTATACAATTACGTATATTATTAATGTGTTTCAACGGATTATTAATGTGTTAACAAATATTAACTGACCCGGCCCATTAACTTATCGTGTTAGACTAATACGGTCTGAAACTATTAAGGTTTTATCCATTAGCTTATAATTTCATGCCAATTTTTATCGTATTATCATACTACGTGTTTTTTTGCCAACTCTTTAGGTAATATATTGTGAGATTTATTTAATTATTGCATTCCATATAAAATAAAAAATTTCAATAATTATTTGTACATGTAAAAATAATAATATAAACTTTTCATATAATTTACTTCCACGTGACTCAGGTATATTTTTAATTTTATAAGAGCATCCACATTTGGTAGGGTAAATTGATAAATTTACCCTACCCCTTTCACAGTGGAGAGAAATTTAGGCTAAAATTGATAAAACTTTCATATACTAACGTGGCTCACTTGTATCATTCATATGAATTCAGCTCACTCGTATAACAAGAAAAAAAAAGTCATATAAATGTGGCTCACTCGTATGAAGTCATACGAATGAACCACATTCGTATGACTGTTGCATCCCCAAGTCATACGAATGAGCTTCATTTGTATGAGCCATTTATGTTTTTTTTTTTTTTTTTTGCACATGAACTATACGAATGAACTTATTTCATATAATTATTTTCTTACATTATCTAGTATGTTCTGCTTTAAAAATTAAATGTAAAAATGTTAAATTTATTTTAGTTTTTATATTTTTCACTGTAAATGCTCTAATTAAGTAGTTAAAAATAATTTTAAAGTTGTCACATAAGAGAGAGACTCTCTATAAATGAGGTAGGCCAAGGCTATACGATTAATAGAGGGAAAGACGAAAAAAGAACTTGAAGAAGAAGAGGATGCCATCAACATGAGGTGGCCCGCCGGAGAGAGAAAAGTATCAATAGAAACAAAATTTAAATTTGTGGGGAACAGCGCAGCACGTGGTTCGTTTGACGCGTTTCACAGGGGCGAAATTTACTTTTCATGCTACAGTACTATTATGTAATTTTGGGTGCCAATTTTTTTTTATTTTCTTTTTAAGAAATTTTAAAAAATAAGATTTGTATAAAAAATTTTAAAGAAAATATTTTTATAAATTATGAGTCTATATTTGACCAAACTCTAAAAGTAGTCCAAAATTAACTTTGCAGTAATTATTTAAATTTTTTTTTTATGAAATCATGAAAAATTAAGTTTGCATTATATGTTTTTTAACGTATTATTATAAATAAGTGGTTAATTGACAGTTCTTTAGAATATTTTTAACAAATTATATATTCAGAAGCTATTTATTAAAAAAATATACATAATAATTTTTTTGAAGTTATACAAAGTTTACACTCCTTATTTTATAAAACATTACTATACATTTGTTTTTATTTGACGTTTTTCGAATTCCCGAAGATCTAACCGTGAGAACAAACTGATTTTTTAATATGTTATTCCCAGTAACATTTTCTAACTCTCAACAAAATTTCATGATTTTTTGAGGTCGGGAAGTATGAACACGAAAAAAAATGAAAAATCAGCTAGGAGGGGTGACACACAGAACACACCCTCTAATGAGTGTGTCCGTATGCGATTTGTTTAATTTTCGTTAAACGGATTATCGGATCGATCTGATTTTTTAATATGTTATTCCCCACTATATACCCTATCTACTGATCAAATGTAAGTTCATTTGAACTTCGGGAAGGTCGTCTTTTGATTACCCGAAATAAACTATCGGTTTTCTAAATTCCCGAAAATCCGGCCTTCAGATTGAGCTGATTTTTGAGTATGTATTTCCTTGTGGAAATGTCTAATAAACCACAAATTTTGAGGATGATCAGAAATGGGTAACTTTCCTTTCACAAGTTTTTAGGAGTTTTGACGGTTTTCAGTTCCAACGACTTTTGGTAATTCTTGTAACTTCTCATCCAGGTGTTCTTTCGGATTTCTTCTTTGACCTGTATTACATGTATATGATATGTATGCATCTAGGAATGGTTGTGCATGCATGTGTGCTCATTTTTGTAGAGTTCAGGATTCTTGCAAGGGTCGCAAAATAAGGTGTTCACACTCGGCGTCATCTAACATAGCTCAAATCATGGTTAATGATTCACTAAGCACAATTAGTTCTTATTTGAAACCGCATACAAGGTCAATCTCTTCACCAATCAGTGATGCAATTGTATTTGATACTCCTTATAAAATAACCTTACAAATATATCATACATTTTTGCCTATCTGCTATCTAAATAGGGAGGTATGTTTACTGATTAGAAACTTAACAGAAAGGAGGAGCGCGGAAATGAGATAATAGATGAGAAGAGATAGATATAAGGTTGGAGGATGGAGGATGGAAGCTTATGATCAGTGGCTGCGTGTTCACAAACGTGCATGGGTCAACAACGATGACTAACATCATGCCACAAGGAAGCTTTTGATTGAGTAAGACTTTGTTAACCCTCTTTAAAGAGAATCATGGTGACCCTTGGATTTGATTGGTAGATGCAATAAAATAATAATAAAACAGTTTGGTGAGGTCTACACTTTTTATTGCATCTACCAATCAAATGCACGGGTTACCATGACCCTCTTTAAAAGAAGGTTAACAAAGTCTTACTTCTTTTGATTAGAGATTACTCTTTGCATTAAATTAATTTTTTTTAATGATAGACGCACCCCAATTTTGTAGCTAAAACACAATAATTTTTATTTTTCTTTTAAAAAAGAAACAAAGTTTTTTAAAGGCAACTAAATACTAACCAGTGGTGTTGAGACTATAAATTTTAACCGCCATTCTGCAACTTGTCATCGAATGTAAGAAAGAAAATTGGGGTCTTTCAACTAAATAACAACATAAAAACTCTGTATAATTGAACTCAGATAATGATAAAATTGCATGTTAACAAATAACTGATATTGAACAACAAAATTGGCAACTACTGGCCGAATTGAATGTAAATATTGGTGACCAAAACACTTAATCGATACTTAATTTTAAGGTGTCACGTATTAATGGCATGACCAATAATTCAAAAAAAAGTGGGACCCATATATGTGTCATCGCCCTTCTTTTTCTGTAGTCTTTCTCGAATTAACACTCCCACATTCATGTCCTCAACTAACGAGATGCTTAATTATAAATGAATTTGGTATATCCCGTTCTTACTTCATTAATTTAGGCTATGTTTAATACAAAATTAAAAAATAATTAAAGAATACCTTCGTTTTCTTATGTGAAATTAGAAAATATTGTTTAGAAAAAAAAATTAAGAGTTTGAATACATAACATATTATCAAACATGTGTCTTATTTTCTGCTTGTGAGCATAATTTCTCATCCAAGAAGTTTCAATTCTGAAAGTCAATTGTTTAAAATAAAATTTACTTTTTATTGTGAGAATTTGCTTTTAGAGATTCAAATACGGAATCCAATACCGGGTAGCTAGAAACTTTTGTTGCTAGGATCATTTAGCAAACGATTCTTTATTGATACATCCTAAGGCACTCCAATCATTGTACAGCAACATCCCACATATATAAACAAAGGATTGTACTTTTAATTTTGTGTGAAAATCGACCTTACTTGAGCTCACTTGTTGACTTTTTTAAAATTTTAACGTGACCTATTATATCTTATACATATATATCTTGTACATCATTAAATTTTGGTTAACCTGTATCCATGTATTATGTATTATAGAGTGAGTGGTGTCAAAGGAAACTTAACCTAACTTTTAGTCCCGTAACTAACTGAATCTCTCACCAGATAAATCGATTCACGCAAAAAATCTAATTATCATAGAGAAATCATTGAAACACCTCTAAGATTTTTTCTGTTCATATATATATACACATATGTGTGTGTGATATAATTTGTTTGCACGTTTAGGCCCCGTTTATGAACGCAATAAAAGTCTCAACTACCCTTGTCCTTTCTTCCGCATTAGCTATAAATGCGTTCACAAAAAGTCATGAATGGTGTGCCTCTTTTTTCCTTCAATCTACACAGGAGGAGGAAAGATAGTTAGATAGAGAAAGGTTGGCTCTCTGTTTTGATGAGGCCCAAGTAAACCTTATTTTCATTCAATTAACCTGGTATGAGCTATTTATATAATTTTCATATTTTTAACGACAAATTTTTAGTTTGTCGCTACAACTATTATTAATGTTTTGGTAACAAAATTCTTCGCCATAAGTCCCTATCGTCGCTTTAAAACCTTTTATGTTAAAAATTAATCCCTAAAATTAACATATCAAATCATCAAGATCTAAATTAACACAATGAAACCGTGTACTTGGATTCATGATAAACAATTGCGGAATACGAGGATCGATCATAATAACAGCACGGATTGAGCGGGTACGTGATCTTCCTCAACCAAATCACCTTAGTATCTTGATGGGAATTTTTGGTTCTCTTCTAGATGGGGAGAAAGGAGCCGTAATTTGATTTGGTGTATTGGGGACCACAACCTTAATATTTACTTTATATACAGGCTAGATAGGGTTCCCATAAAATCCTAACAAACCCATATAAGGTACTTACACATTTGGCCCACATTTATTTGAGTAGTCTATGGGCTTAACTAAAAATTAATTAGACCACTAAAAATTAGCCCGATAATTTATATAGCAAATATAATTAAAATATAATAATATGTTGCCCACATAAATTAGAAATAGAAATTTTCTAACAATCTCCCACTTAGGCTACATTTTATTCCTGAAACAATTATATTACAAAATTTTTTAAATGCGCATCCGTATGCTATTTGTAACACCCCCGCCTTAATATACAGGACAACACCTGTAATTAAGACTTGGAGTTCTACTAACATATCTTAGATTGAATAAAATGGGTATATATGTAAATGCATAAAGAAATTCAAACGGTAATATCACACATGTCAATTAGGAAGATAGAAGAATATAGTACTGTACATAATCATACATACATGTAACCGATATACAAAACCAAACTAAGCATGCGGAAGTCAGTGGATAACACTTCGAGCTAGCCGTGGCTTCCCGGGATAACATATACATAACAAAAATGAATCTGGATTAGAGCTATCTATTTCGTTCATGAACCCGTAGTCCCGTTACCATTGTTCGCCCCCTGTGTACTTGTAATTGTAAATGAAACAAGGGGTGAGCTCACAACTCAGTAAGGGAAAAATATAAGGGAAAGTTTTGAAAACATTCCTTGATATATTACCGTAAACCAAGTAAACCTTTTCATTATATAATTTAAACGTTATTTGTAACATATCACAAAATATAACTAGATCATGATGATGCGTGCTCATGCATATGCAGGTTACCTCCTTTTGTGTCAACCCATTATCGAATCTTAACGATGCATGCTGATGAGAAACCAAGCCAAGATGGCCATATATAATCCATTTGTTTCATGAGCATGCAACATAATCACAGTTCCTGTCAACGAGAACTTGAATTAGAATCTCATCGTAGAATTCATTGCCTCAAAATGGCATACCGTCATCATACCCAGGAAGTGGAACAACCCGTCCATCTTCTATAGAAAAGAATCAAACCAATGGTGCATTGCCGATGCCTAGGTTCCCGGGTGTGAAAACCCGCGTTTTCGGCCCCTCCGCTTTTCATCTTTATTTTTCGAAACACGTTGGAGTTTTATTATTTACAAAAAAAAACATGACATTTTGTAAACAATTCAGAGTCGTCAGTTTGTTTTACTAAACAAACAAAAGTTTTGTGTAAAAGAAAAACATTCATGAATTAAACGCCTTCTTAAACACAATTAATGCGAAACCAGACAATTCAAGGGTTCGGGGATTAAATTACGAATTGGGAAGGGATTAGGCACCCAATTCGCCCTTTCGGTCTCTAAGTAGAATATGCGTTAAGTATTATCACAGATTCGCATGCGCGTGTAATATTATCTCACTTCAGCCTTTTATTTTTAGAAAACCGGGATTTTGGGGTGGGGATTGAAGACGTGTGCTTCGTTTCTCGCCCTTTTTGATTTTAGAAATCAGTGTATATGTGTGTGATTTCACAATTGTTTTGTATAGAGATAGACAACAAAATCAGTGCATTTTGATAAAAATCAGAACTTTTCAGAAGCTAATTTAGTTTGGAATTGGTATCCGGCAATCATCGAGATTTCTTTTGTCAAATAGTGTACCACAATTTAATTACTTAAATTGGCATTTGACAATTTTCATACTCTCACATTGGATATTTAATTCAACGCCCAAATTTATAGATTAAACGGGGCGCGGAATCAATCAATTCCGGTATGGATTGAGACTGATAAAATTGAAAATAACTGATAAAAATATTCCTTCAAAAGGTGATTTTTTCTCAACCAATATTTTCAATGTTGATAATCCAACTCAAATCTAAAATTTGAATTGATTTGGAATTAAAACAGCAGTCTAAATGTGAGACTGATAAAAAATGCCATGATAAAAATATATTTTCAAAATACGATTTTTTCTCAATCCACACCTTCTATAATTAAAATAAAGCTCAAATATGAAATTTGGACTGATTTGGAGATAAATATCACTCTCTACATGCGATTCAATGAAAATATACGGATAAAAATTGAAATTCAGAAAGTTACGAAACTTACCAAAAAGCTTTCCCAAGGTGAATATAGTATTTCCAACACTTCTCCCGAGATTTTCCACTTCTTCCTCCTTCAAAAGGGCACAAAAGGGGTCTATTTATAGCAAAAAATGACCAGTTGTCACGAGGACAACTGGTGTTGTCGCGGGGACAACCGGTTCTGCCTCTTTTGCGACGGTTTTTGTAATTCCGGCCCAACCGAGCATCGGAATGATCTGAGTTTTTGATATGTTGTTCCCCATGATGTAACCTACCTCCTGACCAAATTTCAGCTCATTTGGACTTCGGGAAGTGTGCCTTTTGATTCCCGAGGTGAATTACCAGTTTTCTCAATTCCCGGAGATCCGGCCGTCGGAATGTGCTGATTTTTGAGTATGTTCCTCCTTGTAGTATTAACTAACAACCCTCAAAGTTTTAGGACGATCAGATATCTACAGATATTTAATTTTACCATCTAGGAGTTTTGACGGTTACCAATTTCCGACAGTTTCTGGTAATTCTCGTAACTTTCTGTCCGGGTGGCCTTTCTGCCTCATTCTTTGACCTGTATCACATGTATAGAGTATATATTCATCCATAAATGTCTATGTATGCCTGTGTGTTCATTTTCTTGAAGTTCGGGATTTGTGCGAGGGTCAAAAAATGAGGTATTCACAGACCCTCTCGGCCTAGGTTCTTTGGAACAAAGAAACTAGGACGATACTGAGAATGCATCATTTTGAGGCGCTCGCATGAATCCTCCATGATATGTTTTTTTGAAAATAATGCCATGCTAAATGATGCTTGTGCTGTCTATCTCTGCTGGGAATGGTTGGGTGATTCAGGACGCGTCCTGTGCTTTGCAAACAAATGTTGAGCTGTGGTACTCCTACTTCGTAGAACGGTTCTGTCAACGAATCTGCTTTCTGGGTTGAGCTGTGGTACTCCTACTTCGTAGGACGATTCTGTCAACAAATATGCTTTCTGGGTTGATCTGTAGTACTCCTACTTCGTAGGATGGTTCTGTCAACGAATATGCTTTCTGGGTTGAGCTGTGGTACTCCTACTTCGTAGGACGGTTCTGTCAACGAATCTGCTTTCTGGGTTGAGCTGTGGTACTCCTACTTCGTAGGACGGTTCTGTCAACGAATCTGCTTTCTGGGTTGAGCTGTGGTACTCCTACTTCGTAGGACGGTTCTGTCAATGAATCTGCTTTTTGGGTTGAGCTGTGGTACTCCTACTTCGTAGGACGGTTCTGTCAACAAATCTGCTTTCTGGGTTGAGCTGTGGTACTCCTACTTCGTAGGACGGTTCTGTCAACGATTTGATTGGGTGTTGAGCTGATGTACTCCCATCGGTAGGGACGGTTCTGTCAACGATTTTCATTGAGTGTTGAGCCGATGTACTCCCATCGGTAGGGACGGTTCTGTCAACAATTTGATTGAGTGTTGAGCTGATGTACTCCCATCGGTAGGGAAAGTTCTGTCAACAATTTGATTGGGTGTTGAGCTGATGTACTCCCATCGGTAGAGACGGTTCTGTCAACAATTTTCATTATGATTTGGTTCTTTTGAAGGGGTGAGGGCAGATGGTCTATTAGGGACTTTGCTTTGTGTTTGAGAGGCTGGGGAAGATGGGCTGCTGGGGACGTTTGATGATCAACTGGAGACATTACTTTGGTGTTTCTGAGTTAGGATAAAGGCTGGTGGGGAAATGAGAATTTATGGTATACTAGGAAAATGAAGATTCCTACTGGTCAGGATAAAGGCTGAAGGTTAATGATCTACTGGGGATATGATGATTGGTGGTCTACTGAGGATATGATGAATTCTACTGGTTAAGATAAAGGTTGAGGGTTGGTAATCTGCTGGGGATATGATGAATGGTGGTCTGGTGAGGATTTGCTAAATTCTACTGGTTAGGATAAAGGCTGAGGGTTGGTGATCTGTTGTGGATATGCTGATGCGGGGCTAAGATGTGGATGATTGATGATATGTGGTGACAAAAGTTGATTTGCTGAGGGAGTGAGAGTCTTTGAGCGGATATAGAGAAAATAGAAAGAGAAAGTTCTGGTATGATATCTTTTTTTTCATCTTCTTCTTTTTTATTTATTTATTTATTTTTTTTAACAAGAACTTCTGGTTGGCTTCTCTCTTTTTTTTTAAGAAAAAATCGAGCTACGCTCTTTTAATTCTCGAACCTCATGTATGAATTTTGGACTTTGCCTCTTGCTCAGCTTCCGTGGCATTTTTCTCTTGTCACCAAGGTACGATTCTGTTTATTATTTTCTGACTTTGTGAGAGAAGAATTTTTGTGTGCCTGCATCATTTTCTGTTTTTTGATGCCTTTATTCCTCCTTAATTGCTTGAAAGCTTTTTGATGCAGCTTATTTATTTTTTTCTTCTCTTTTTTTTTTCGCAGGGTCAGCAGCCTTCCTCACCCAAGATGTAGCCCTGGGCTTTTTAGCCTAGCTGTCACTCTTAGTGCGGCTCTCGCTGCCATCTTTTTTTCTCTTCTGGGTTTTTTTTTGGCACTGTGGGATTTATCCTCTTTTCTACTCTTTCAATTTTTTCTTGTACCCACTTTGTTTTCTCTCACTTTGTCAGGTTTTCTGAGCATCATCGTCCTTGCGATTTTGAGAATGTTTACTTTGGAAGTTCGCATTTGACATCGTCGTGCTGTGTTTGTGATTTCTGGTCCGAGAACCTTTGGGAGCGTATCTTGAAGACTTCTCGAGCGAGAAGAAGTTAGGCCAAGAGTCCTTTTTGTGGGGGCTTGTTCCCTGTGTTTTTTATAAAATATTCTCATTCCAGTCTTTCTCTCTATCTTTCTCTGATATCCTCTCACATGGGGCTTTTTGATTTTGGAGAAGGCTTGAGTTTGCCTGTAGGAAGGGCTTTAGTATGTGCCTGTGAAAAGGGCTTGGGTTGGTGCTTGTAAAAGGGGCTTTGATTGGTGCCTGTGGAAAGGGCTTTGGAATGGTGCATGTGGAAAGGGCTTTGGATTTGCTTGTAAAAAGGGCTTAGATTGGTGCCTATAGAAAGGGCTTTGGATAGGTGCCTATAAAAAGGGCTTGGGATTTGATTTATCTTTCTGGGAGGATTTGCGAAGTGACTTGCCTCTCTGGGAAGGCATGTGATCTTATCATGATGATCTGGTTGGTGATGGTGGTGTGACTAATCATCGAGGTATATACCAGGATGCAGTGGTGAAGCCTGTCTAGTAGGCCATGAAGCTCGGTGCATTATGTGCTCTTGGACTGGTGCGCGGTACACTTATGCAAGTGTTCATGTATATGCACTATGCAAATGCTTATGTCATGCTTCCCTAAATTTCAAGTATTCGCATACTTCTTAAATCATCGCACCATCTTTTTAAAAACTTGGTTTTGAAAAGGTTTTGAATCTTGAGTTGCCTGATTTATGAAGTATGTTACACTACTTGAAATTATCTAAGTGCATATGCATGCATGCAAGACCAACAATTTTCCGAGAATATAGCAACACTAAAAAAGGCAAATATTGATTTTCGGTCAATTTGTGAGTGAGTGCAAGGTGATATCGAAAATAAGAGAAATGGCGTGCTTCCGAGTTGAAACTCTGCTGATCTTGTGTTATGCTTCCATCTTGACATGTTTCTCTCTGCTTCTTGAGTCTTGGATCTGTTAAGATTCATTCGCGTTGCTACTTTTACTCATACGTATAGTCTCAGGAGGATTACCGATGTTCTGCATTTTCAGGAGTAGGTGTAGACAGGCTTGATTTTTGAGAGAGGCGGGGGCTTTCAGTTGCTAAACCAATTGATTGACTTGATTCTACCTTCAGGATTTTTGGTTCTGCTGATAGGACAGCAACAGGGGTCATGGTGATGTGGGTAGGACATTCTCAGTGCGAATGATGAATGGAGAGGCTAGTCTTTAGAGAGTTGTTCGGGTCTTCTCGTCGATACCCTCAGTAGATGTACTCTCGGCACCCTCAATATGTGCGAACGATGATGGTGAAGCTAGTCCTCGGGGAACTATTCTGGTTTTCTTGTCGAAACCCTCAGTGCATATACCCTCTACACCCTCAGTGTATGCGAGCGATGATGGTGAGGCTGTTCGGATCTTCTTGTCGATACCCTCAGTAGATGTACTCTCGGCACCCTCAATATGTGTGAACAATGATGGTGAGGCTAGCCTTTAGGGAGCTGTTCGGGTTTTCTTGTCGACACCCTCAGTGCATATATCCTCTGCACCCTCAGTATATGTGAATGATGATGGTAAAGCTAGTCTTTGGGGAGCTATTATGATCTACATCAAGGATGGCTTAAGGATTATGGTTTTGAAGGGGCTGGTTATGTTTAGGGTTCAACCAGGCTATTTCGGGATCTTGTGCCGGTGGTACAACGATGTTGGCAAGGGCCACAGGAAGTGGGTGGTTGATGTTGGCAAGAACTGGGATAATGTATTAGAGAATGTTAGGTGGACCTACTGTCTCGAGTTTGGTTGCCTTCGGTTGGGTATGGATTTGGATTGAATTGGTTTGGTTCAGCAGGTATTCTGATAGCGATTAGGGCTCAAGATGGGCTTGGGTGGCTACTTGGTGATCTTTCATGATGGCTACAAACTGGGTCAAATCATGGATTAGATGATAGAGGTGTTCACTGGTTAAGGTGCCACCCTCGGTTTGTGGGAGAACGGGACCAGGCGGCGGACCCGCTGCATGAGAAGCTTCACCGTAATTACCCTCAGAATTGTCAACCCTGGTTTGATGAAGTAGTAACTCGGTGTTACAATGAGGAGGCATGATCGGTGGTGAATCTGATCTCGTGAGTCGTCTTAGTTTGAATCTTTGAGAGCCTAACCAACCAGTGCCAGCAGTAGATAATCGGAGTGTAGTGAAGATTGGGAAGAAAGAAGTCGGGGATTTGACCAAAAAATCAATATTTTGCCATGGGTTGCATAATTCTCGAAAAAGTATGACTCGACAGAAAAATAAAATCGAAAACCACTTTTTGGTGATTAGCGAAAACAGACCGACGGCAACAACTTGAGAGCCCCGTGGATAGGTTTAGGGTAGGAATATGAATTTCCGTGGTGCCCTTATAACCTTCAGATTTTAAAAATTCATTTTTGAAAAATTCATTTTGAAAAATAACTCGGTTTTCTAGAAAATATTTTAAAAAACATTTTTTTTAAAAAAATCGGGAAGTTCTCTCCTCTTAGAGTTGCTTTTCATGAAAATAGTGAAAGGGAAATTCTCACTAACGAGTTTTAGTGAGGGATTTTTACGGACGGGGTGGGACAGCCCCTGGCCGTACTTGCCAAACCAAGAGTTGGTATGCATGACAAGGCCTTTGATTCACCAATCTCACGACTGACGGTTAAGCAAAGATGCAGAAATTCAAGTGTACTAGGTTGACTCATCCTACATGCAGCGTGGCTTGATGGGTGGGTTAAGGTTTAGGCTCCCTCCTATTTGGCTAGGTCTTGTTATATACCCCAAGGGTGAGTACGTGCAAGGACCTTTTGATATACATCTCCGGTACGTGAGTGTTCTCGTCACTCTATATACCTCGGTAAGTACTTGGCCAAGGAGAGTGGAAATAAGAGCTTTCGGTTGATGTTGACCCAGACGAGTCAACTCCCTACTTGCTAAACAGTATTTCCGGGTTATTTGGGATAATTTCACACTCGCGATAATGCATGATGATAGCGCGTGCGTGCAAAATAACAATTATTGAGGTATATTATGAAAAACGCTTTA
Organism: Lonicera japonica; assembly: GCA_021464415.1. NCBI lineage: Eukaryota > Viridiplantae > Streptophyta > Magnoliopsida > Dipsacales > Caprifoliaceae > Lonicera > Lonicera japonica. The sequence continues at coordinate 13,825,182 of CM038468.1, read as the reverse complement.
TGATTTGTTCCAGTCTTTTCAAATTTTATTTATGAAAATATTTTTCCTCAAACAATAATTATAAACAGAGAAAGATAAATCGGGTATCCACCTGAATCGCATCTATGTTATTCTAAAACTAAGGCCGAAAATAAAAAACACGCAATAAAATAATATAAACAAATGTCCACGCATATTCTACTCTTGTACAGAGTCTAATCCTCTTAAAAGTTCATCCCCAGTAGAGTCGCCACTGTGAAAACCCGCATTTTCGGCCCCTCCACTTTTCATCTTTATTTTTCGAAACACGTTGGAGTTTTATTATTTACAAAAAAAAACATGACATTTTGTAAACAATTCAGAGTCGTCAGTTTGTTTTACTAAACAAACAAAAGTTTTGTGTAAAAGAAAAACATTCATGAATTAAACGTCTTCTTAAACACAATTAATGCGAAACCAGACAATTCAAGGGTTCGGGGATTAAATTACGAATTGGGAAGGGATTAGGCACCCAATTCGCCCTTTCGGTCTCTAAGTAGAATATGCGTTAAGTATTATCACAGATTCGCATGCGCGTGTAATATTATCTCACTTCAGCCTTTTATTTTTAGAAAACCGGGATTTTGGGGTGGGGATTGAAGACGTGTGCTTCGTTTCTCGCCCTTTTTGATTTTAGAAATCAGTGTATATGTGTGTGATTTCACAATTGTTTTGTATAGAGATAGACAACAAAATCAGTGCATTTTGATAAAAATCAGAGCTTTTCAGAAGCTAATTTAGTTTGGAATTGGTATCCGGCAATCATCGAGATTTCTTTTGTCAAATAGTGTACCACAATTTAATTACTTAAATTGGCATTTGACAATTTTCATACTCTCACATTGGATATTTAATTCAACGCCCAAATTTATAGATTAAACGGGGCGCGGAATCAATCAATTCCGGTATGGATTGAGACTGATAAAATTGAAAATAACTGATAAAAATATTCCTTCAAAAGGTGATTTTTTCTCAACCAATATTTTCAATGTTGATAATCCAACCCAAATCTAAAATTTGAATTGATTTGGAATTAAAACAGCAGTCTAAATGTGAGACTGATAAAAAATGCCTTGATAAAAATATATTTTCAAAATACGATTTTTTCTCAATCCACACCTTCTATAATTAAAATAAAGCTCAAATATGAAATTTGGACTGATTTGGAGATAAATATCACTCTCTACATGCGATTCAATGAAAATATACGGATAAAAATTGAAATTCAGAAAGTTACGAAACTTTCCAAAAAGCTTTCCTAAGGTGAATATAGTATTTCCAACACTTCTCCCTAGATTTTCCACTTCTTCCTCCTTCAAAAGGGCACAAAAGGGGTCTATTTATAGCAAAAAATGGCCAGTTGTCGTGGGGACAACTGGTGTTGTCGCGGGGACAACCGGTTTTGCCTCTTTTCCGACGGTTTTTGCAATTCCGGCCCAACCGAGCATCGGAATGATCTTTTTTTTTGATATGTTGTTTCCCATGATGTAAACGACCTCCGGACCAAATTTCAGCTCATTTGGACTTCGGGAAGTGTGCCTTTTGATTCCCGAGGTGAATTCCCGGTTTTCTCAATTCCCGGAGATCCGGCCGTCGGAATGTGCTGATTTTTGAGTATGTTCCTCCTTGTATTATTATCTAACAACCCTCAAAGTTTGAGAACGATCAGATATCCACAGATATTTAATTTTACCATCCAGGAGTTTTGACGGTTACCGGTTTTCGACAGTTTCTGGTAATTCTCGTAACTTTCTGTCCGGGTGGCCTTTCTGCCTCATTCTTTGACCTGTATCACATGTATAGAGTATATATTCATCCATAAATGTCTATGCATGCCTGTGTGTTCATTTTCTTGAAGTTCGGGATTTGTGCGAGGGTCGAAAAATGAGGTATTCACACCGGGTCTTTCACCGGTGGCTTATAGGCGGCCAAACAACATCTCCGAGGGGGTTTTGGGCTTTTCAACCCAAGTGAACCAAGCCCTGCCTATTTTCCCATCCCGGCAAGCACTATGAAAACAAATATTTATACACAATTCACATCACCATGGTCATCCATAACCAAGTATAATAATCTTCAAAAGATTAATCAACCAATCATATACAATAAGACAATATCAAGATATAAATGAAGCTTCCATGAATTGCCATGAGAAATAAGCTTCCATGTAGCCTCCAAACATATATATATATATATATGAAGCTCTCAGCATCATAATAAGAGATTTATGCTCATTCGATAGGCCATAGGGGAATTCAAGCTTGCCGAAGAATATTCAAGATTGCGATTGACACAATAGTGATGCACAAGATGCATTCATGCTCTTTATAATAACTAAAAACAACATGTGCCACTTGAAATTCATTCATCATGTATCCATGTTCCTCAGCGCATACAAAACCCATTTACAAATTCACTTGGATACAACCAAGCATGTATATCCAAGGAACATCGCTTATAAGTCTATATTACATAGATATCAAGTTCAAGCAGCATATCTTGTTCCACTTCATGCATTAAATATAAGGTAGGTACTACATATTCCTTATAAACTTTATCAAAATTATGTCCATGTCCTTTAGTGTATACAAAACCCTTTTCTTGTCAAATCAACATATACATACCCAGAGAACATCCATATGAATCAATAACATGTAATCATAGAGATTAGATGGCATATCTTGCTTAAATACATGAATTCGTACTCCAATTAATCATATATCAATAGGCAAAATCATCATATTTAACATACATGTATAAATTATCCATTTCTTTTCAAATAAAATCATATTATCAAGTGTACATAGCATCTATTGCCTCAAACCTCACTTTTAGGTCTTTATTAATCATAAGACATCATGTTATATGCCATAATTTAGATAGATAAGACAAATGAAGTGAAACTATGATGATATTGATGAAACAATGCCAAAATTTCAAGTTTAAGAGCATATAAACCCCTACCTCGACTTATTAGCGAAGAAGGAGAAAATATGAAGCTTTCGGCCTTTCCCCAAGCAAAGCTCACAAGGAAGATGATGAATAGAGACCAGGAGGATGATTCGGAGGATTTGGAGCTTTTATTTTGGATTGGTGTTGAAAAATGAGTGAGAATCCTTCAAAGAACCCACCTCTATCTCATTTAGAGCCTTCTAGTTGATAGGAGTGAACTTGGATCGATTTTGGTGTGTTAAGGTGATAAATGGTAAGAAAATGGGGTTAAAACTCTAGAAAATTCGTCTCCGGGGCTCCAAGATCGATCTTGGGAGCTCTTAGCCAAAATCGATTTCACAGCACTAACCACTGTTGGTATTTTGGTCATATCTCCTTGCTCGGAACTCGGATTTGGGTGATCTTTATGTCCGTGAAAAGGTAATTCAAAGATATAGAACTTCTTAAGATGATGTTTTCCCAAATTCTAGACAAATATTTCTCAGAAATTCACCGAAGACAGCGCTCTGCCAAACCGCTACCGAATGACAATAATTTAGCGATGGGTCTAATTTGCACCATGTTTTAACCCATAAGGAGTGTTAATTTGCTTTCGGTAAAAAACAGGAAAGTTGTAGAATGATATAAATACTAGATATATAAGCGAACGGAATCTTAATCGGATAAGTAACAAAGGAATTACGATAACTCAAAGTTAGCCAGAATTCACAAATCGCAAAGAACCAAAATTTCCTATTTACCAACCGAAATCGATTCGGATCACCCGAATCACCAAACGATCATTCACATGTGTATAAATAAGCCAATATACTTAAATTTAAAATAAATTAAAGTATGGGGTATTAAAATCTCCCCCATTAAGAAAATTTCGTCCTCAAAATTTTCGATGGCATTCCTCAAGTGAATAACTTGAGACACTGATCATAACTCTCGATTTTTAACCCTTATATCTCTTTTGGTCACATGATAAGTACCACCACCACCCATCCCTGCCTCACCTCACCCATGTCCTCACATTGGACATCCCAAAAGGGCCTGTTGGACTATTGACAAATTCTAGTTGGTGTACTTAACCATGTACCAATCAATCCCCACTGGCACTTAGCCAACAAATAAACAAAAAAAATAAGGATACAAGAACAAGGACAACAATGAGTGCTCTAAAACTCAATACTAGTGATAATGACACATAATTAGTTGATATCTACCAAACGGTTCCATAGTATACCCAACCATCAAATCCTTGACGGGTCAAAATCAAAAATTAAAACCATAATTTCCATAATATAATCATCCCATCCAATGTATACCGTAAAACTTCTTCAATTACATACTTTTTCCAAACTTTCCATAAGTCTATCTTAAATTGTCATTAATTCACGTTTGTTTTACATACCAAAAAATGTTTACTTATACGAGATTTACATTATCTATCAATTGGCACCTAACATACCAAAGTCATATCTCTCCATAGTGCATATTTGGAAAAATTTCAAGAACACAATTACCTCACGACATGTGAGAAACTCATAGAACTCAAAAATTAATGTCCTATGATGACTCGAAGGACTTTCTCAAATTTAACAAAGATATACGTGACAGAAGCCAAATTCAGACTTCTAGGAAGCAATTCTTTTGATTCCTCTAGTCAAGATTTAGATAAATTTCACTTGTCAACAAGGTAGGTGTTATTAACAACCCAAGAATGAACAATATCATATTATCATTGCAAGGATTACCACACAAGGAAACATGATAGAACAAAACTAAAGCATAGATATCCCAAATCAGAATTTAAGAACCGAATGAACCATAAAGGGTTTTGAGAATATTTCTGCATTCCCATCTATATTTTCAATATACCCAAAAGTTATGGGGTTACCATTTCATATTATGCAAGGAATCTTTATGACGAGGGATACAATAAAAACAAAGAATAGTTAAGATTCATTTCATAACAATAAGTTTAATTCAACTTCCTTGGCTCCAATGGTTAAACTATAAATAATCCATAACTTAACCCATAAACGTTTATACAAGATCCTCTTCCAAATAGAAGTCTTACCTTAGTTGAAGAAAAACTATACACCCCAACATTCTCATAAAGAATTTAAGATAACCTCAATTCATACCACTACAATTATCACATACTCATAATACACAAATCTTACAAGAATCAACTTCCTGGCACCAAAGTGTACATAAGTATAAAGAACCATAATCCCAAATTTAGAGAAACCATAATTATATGCCCATTAAATCCCAATCTATTTTTCACATTTTAACATCTCATGGATTTCATGGCCCAACGATATTAGCATCTATAAGTATAAATCGAATAATTTCTAAACGTTTACGTCACCCAAACTCATACACTGAAGCATATTATCAATCACTTATAGACTTAACCAAAAATATTTCTCCATAATAGAGGAAAATCGTAATAGTTTTATACCACAATACAAGGTGATTTCTGGTTACTATGAAATTCCTTAACATTAGTTAAGTAGCCGATTTAATTCAACAGTCCTTCCACAACACCGGTTCCCTTACAAAGGTGTCATACAGAATCATTAATCTATGTCCAAAAAGTCAGAAGTATATGGATACACAAAGTGAATAAAGGTCATCTCTAAAGATTAATACTTTAGATCCACAAAAGGTCCATAACCCATAAATTTAAATCCAAAACAATCAAGATACAAAAGTTTATAATTTGAGAAATGTCCAAAACGGCACATTAAAACAGTTTCCACAATTGATCATACGTAATCCACATTACTAGTTTCACACTACCACTGAATATGCTCGTCATCTACCCAACATCTTAATTTATCCAAAAGTTTCAAGCCATGTGTGAAAAGGTACAGTTGAGGTTATTACAAACATGACAAACTTCATTGTCTTTTATGATGAGATTTCTCACAAGATATAACTAACCCCTAGAAGAAGAAAAGGCTATATTGTGAATGTCATACTCTCCCATATACTAAATACCTTACCTCAGGTGTTTTAAGAGACAGTGAAGGAAGAGATCAACTCCTTAATCCTTGAAAATTGAATGAAGTATGCGGCTTTTTACCATTCCCTTATATATATTGATCTATACTATCTGGAAGAACCTTCGTTTCCCATAAACCGCAAGATTGACTACTCCCTTCTATGGTGACCCTATTACCGGCATTTATAACAATCCTTACCTTGTGTACTCTAATAGGATTAATCATTTTGGCCAATTCCTATGCCACTTATTAGGTCGTTTCAAAAATTTCTATCGGAAAAAACTAGACCTTTATCCCGAATTACATCTGGTCTCTTCTTCTCAAGAGACTAACCAAAATCACACGAGGTAGAAATCTAATCCAAGAGCAAGACAAACAGAACGACCTTAGGAAACAACGAGCGGACGATGTGATAAAGCTAGAACTTACTACCATACCATTGAAATAATGATTCTACCATTGTCACGTGGGACACAGTAAAACATAAAAAGAATTTTCCAAGTAATGTACCCACATCAGGTGGTACCAAATTCTCAAGGCCAAAATAAAAATGTCAAATACCAGGACTCCAAATAGGTCTAATCACAAGATACGACCATCAATAATCATGATAATTGAAATCAGTGAAGAAACAACTTGCCACACCATATTGGCTACCAAACTCTAAATAAGTTGTAGCATACAAAACCGTCCCCCGAATTCAAAGTGTAAAGACTAAACACGGCCTCAGGAATACAAATATCACAATTACCGATAGATACAGGAATAACTTTCAAGAATCACAACACATTTTGTCCCCATCAAGCCCAAGTACTCGCCAACCTATGTTCTGATACCAATTTGTAAAACCCTTGCCTTAACATACAGAACAACACCCGTAATTAAGACCTAGAGTTCTATTAACCTATTTTAGATTGGCTAAAATGTGTATATATGTAAATTTATAAAGAGATTCAAACGGTAAATATCACACATGTCAATCAAGAAGATATTACTGTACATAATCATGCATACATGTAACTGATATACAAAACCAAACTAAGCATGCGCACGTCAGTAGATAACACTTTGGGTTAGCCATGGCTTCCCGGGATAACATATACATAACAAAAATGAGTCTATATAAGAGCCATCTATTTCATTCCGGAACCCGTAGTCCCGTTACCATCGTTCGCCCCCTTGTGTATCTGTAATTGTAAATGAAACACGGGGTGAGCTCACCGCTCAGTAGAGGAAAAATATAAGGAAAAGTTTTGACAACAATCCTTGATATATTACCGTAAACCAAGTAAACATTTTCATTATATAATCTAAACGTTATTTGTAACATATCACAAAATATAACTAGATCATGATGATCCATACTCATACATATACAGGTTACCTCCTTTTGTGTCAACCCATTACCGAATCTTGACGATGCATGCCGATGAGAAACCAAGCCAAGATGGCCATATATAATCCATTCGTTTCATGAGCATAACATAATCACAGTTCCTGTCAACGAGAACTTGAACTGGAATCTAATTGTAGAATTCATTGCCTCAAAATGGCATACCGTCATCATACCGAATAAGTGGAACAATAACCCGTCCATCTTTCACAGTTCCCGAGTCTTTCACCTGTGGCTTATAAGCGGCCAAATAATATCCCTCAGGGATTTAGGGCTTTTTAACCTAAGGGCACCAGGCCATGCCTATTTTCCCATCCCGACAAGCACCATGAAAACAAATATTCATACACAAGTTACATCACCATGGTCATCCATTACCAAGTACAATCAGCTCTAAAAGATCAATCAACCAATGATATCTGATAAGACAATATCAAGACATAAATGAAGCTTCCATGAATTGCCATGAGAAATAAGCCTCCATGTACCCTCCAAACAGATATATATATATATAATCAAGTTCTTAGCATCATAATAAGAGATATACACCCATTCGATAGGCCATAAGGGAATTCGAGCTTGTTGAAGAATCTTCAAGATTGCAGTTGACACAATAGTGATGCACAACATGCATTCATGCTCTTTTTGACAACTAAAAATCACACATGTCACTTGAACTTCATTTATCATGTATCCATGTTCCTCAGCGCATATATAACCCATTTACATATTCATTTGGATACAACCAAGCATGTATATCCAAGGAACATCGCTTACAAGTCAATATTACATAAATATCAAGTTCAAGCGACATATCTTGTTCCACTTCATACATGAAGTATAAGGTTGATACTGCATATGCCATATAAACTCTATCAAAATCATGTCCATCTCCATGTCCTTTAGTGTATACAAAACCCTTTTCTTGTCAAATCAACACATACATTCCCAAAGAACATCCATATGAATCAATAACATGTAATCATAGAGATTAGATGGCATATCTTGCTTAGATACATGAATTCATACCCCAATTAATCATATATCATTAATATTAATAGGTAAAATCATCATATTTAACATACATGTATAAATCATCCATTTCTAGTCAAATAAATTCATATTATCAAGTGTACATAGCATCTATTGCCTCAAACCTCACTTTTAGGTCTTTATTAATCATAAAACATTATGTTATATGCCATACTTTAGATAAATTAGACAAATGAAGTGAAACTATGATGATATTGATGAAACAATGCCAAAATTTCAAGTTTAAGAGCATATAAACCCCTACCTCGACTTATTAGCGAAGAAGGAGAAAATATGTAGCTTTCGGCCTTTCCTCAAGCAAAGCTCACAAGGAAGATGATGAATAGAGACCAGGAGGATGATTCAGAGGATTTGGAGCTTTTATCTCGGATTGGTGTTGAAAAATGAGTGAGAATCCTTCAAATAACCCGCCTCTATCTCTCTCTAGAGCCTTCTAGTTGATAGGAGTGAGCTTGGGTCGAATTTAGTGTGTTAAGATGATAAATGGTGAGAAAACGGGGTTAAAACTCCAGAAAAATCGTCTCCAGGGCTCCAAGATCGATCTTGCCCCTCCCAAGATCGATCTTGGGAGCTCTCAGCCAAAGCCGATTTCATAGCACTGATCACTGGATGTATTTTAGTCATAACTCCTTTCTCATAACTCAGATTTGGGTGATCTTTATGTTCACGAAAAGGTAATTCAAAGATCTACAACTTCCTAAGAGGATGTTTTCCCAAATTCTAGATAAATATTTTTCAAAAATTCACCGAAGATAGTGCTTTGCCAAACCGCTACCGAATGACTAAAATTTAGCGATGGGCCTACTTTGTGCCTTGTTTTGAGACAAAATTTTAGAATATTACAAATACTAGATACAAAAGAAAACAGAATCTTCATCGAATACGTAACGAAGAAATTACAATAGCTCAAAGTTAGCCATAATTCACAAATCACAAATAACCAAAATTTCCTATTTACCAACCGAAATTGATTGGGACCACCCGAATCACCAAACGATCATTCACATGTATATAAATAAGCTAATATACTTCAATTTAAAACAAATTAAAGTAAGGGGTGTTACATTATTTATCCTTAGACTTCTCCTTAATCAATCTGGTTTATCTCATGCACGAGCAATGTAATTACCGCAGCTTTTATCATAGTAAGGTCGTGACTAAACCACGATTATCACCATACTAATACACTTAATAACATAGATCAAATTTGGATGAGTAGCATGAAAATTACATGCAATATGATATTAGGCATGCCTATTTCCAACTGGCCCAACTTTAATGAGATTAAATTTAACCCTCCAAATTTTATGTTAAACCACAATAGAAGGAAAAACAAATATGCATAGTTAAGAAGAAAATAAACCATCTTCTTTATTCTGTAGAAAATATGTGTCTAAATAAAAGAGTATCTATAATACATACTCTCACTAAATCAGCACATTATTTGATAACAAAAAACTCATATAAGCCTTTAGTGAACGAATCCGTAATTATGGAGTTTATGCTTATATGCTCTATAGACACGACAACTCTGAACTCTTCTTTAACAACAAAATTTTTTATATCTATGTGCTTTAGATTTTTAAAAAAATATTATGCTGTTATCGAATATAGCATAATCAATTTATTATCACAAAATATCTTTAATGGTTGATAAGTGCATTATAATGCACTTGTATAAGCCTATGCATGCACATTATAGTACACTTATATGGCTAAACACATCAAATAAACTCCAAATTACCGCTTGTTGATTCAATAGCAAACTAGGTTACTAATCCAATTTTGCAAGCTTAATTGTGTACAAAAGGCTGTGCTTTGTTGATATGTGGAAATTCATTGGAAAGAATGGCAAGAAAAATATATTAGAACAATTAAAAGAAGATCGAGAGAAGCATGGGCAAGAAAAGAAGATTTTGAGTAATTAGAAGAAGCCAAGATCGATCTTGGCATTAGTAAGATCGATCTTGGTTCCTGCCAGCCTTTGCAAAAGAGAACCGAGAGCTTCCAAGATCGATCTTGGCCTCCCAATATCGATCTTGCCCTTTTTACCACTAGTAGCTTTGAAGCAAGATTGATCTTGCCAAAGGCAAGATCGATCTTGGTCACCTGAAGATATTTTCTCCCACTTGCATCAACTTGCCAACTCCCAAAAAAACCAAATTCACCTTACCTTTGCAACTTGGCCACTTGCCCCCACCTCCTTAGTACCTCTATAAATAGAGGCCAAGGTTCAAGCTTAAGAGACACACTTTTAGAGAGAGATTACACCCTTGTAATTGAGAGAAAATTTAGAGAGAAAAATAGAGAGAAACTTTCCTTTTCTTCTTGTATTCCCTTCAACTTGGGACAAACTCACTTATTATATTTTAATACAAGTGTTCTCTTGATTCTACTTCTTCTTTAATATGCGTTCATCATCTATGGAGGGGTGAATCACCTAGCCAAGGCTAGGGGTTGAACTTGTTGTAAAAATAAACATGTTCTAGTTTTCAATTCTTTTAAGCTTCATGCCTAGTGTTGTCAAATAGTTATACTTTTCATCTATTGGTTATATTTCTTAATCTTCTACGGTTTAAAATACCATGAAAATTATGGAACTTCCATTTAAATCTCCTTTGCTTCTTTATGCCCAGTATATGGAATTCTTTGGTGATAAATGGAATGGTTTAGTATATAAATGAAACTTAGACTTTTCATGCCAAGTATGATTAGTACCAGTTGAATCATTTATATACAAACAAGGACTTAAAATAAGCATATATTATTCAACAACCACCATTGTAAATGGATGGTTATACTATTTATGTTAAAATAGAAAAAAAATGTTTAAAATATGGTCACATCTTGTGGTTAAAGTGTAAAGTATGGTTTTATTTCCTTTGTCACCTACAACACTTAAACACACTTTGTGCCCCTATTTAAGGACTCTCTAATTGCTTGTTTATTCCCTTAAATGTGATGTTTATCTTCCCTTATTTGGTCTCCTAGTGGAGTTGGATTGGTTATATTTCCTCAAAATCTTTTATCGCCAACGTCTAGACCTTTATTTGATGAGCAAATATATAACACACTAAGGTAAATGAATGAGCCGAATTGGATTCATTGAAACATGGTTATTATAGACAACAAAGAATCCCTCAAAGCCTTTGCTTTCCTTAATATAAGAGCATTTTCATAACTCTAAAAGTTTGTTTCAAACTTTCATAAAAATAATTCACAAAACAACTTTTAATCAATCAACATCTATTATATAAACTTGTGATATACAAAGCTTTCGCCCCCTCCCTGTGGTTCGACACTCGGACTTCCATAGTCTATACTAAAACTTGACCGCCTATACTTGGGTGTATATGATTGCACTATTTTTCGCGTGTCAAGTTTTTGGCGCCATTGCCGAAGAGGGCAACAAAAGACAAACACGGGTTTAGTATATATATATTTGGTTGTATCATTCTAACTTTGTGTATTCATTTTATTCTTTACACACTTTCTTTAGTATATGATCCATTGGTTAAGAAATACCAAAGGACATGTAGAAAGAGATTCATTTTCTGATTCACTTTTCTATAATCTATTTGATATAGATTTTACAATGGATCCTTAAGAATGAGCATAAGGAGGAAACGGTAGAAACGGCGGGAATCATGCCAATGTTCAAATCCAACCCGTCTAAAAATCACCAATAGCAACCATGAGAGATTATCCCCAACTACCAATGAGCGCTACTGCATCATGTATCATTCTCCCACGGCAGCCAACCATTTTACAATCAAGCCGGGAATGATACCACTTTTACCAAGATTTCATGGAATAGAATCTGAAACTCCATACTTACACCTCAAAGAATTTGAAAAAATGTGCTCCACTTTCCATGATCCACATGTAACCGAAGAGGTAGTAAGGCTCCAACTTTTTCCATTCGCATTAAAAGAAAAAGCAAAAACTTGGCTTAGTGCACAAAGACCACGTTCCATTACATCGTGGCAAGCTTTACAAACTAAATTTTTAAAGAAATTTTTTCCCATTCATAGAACAAAAGCTTTAAGGCGTCAAATTTCAAACTTTGCACCAAAAGATCAAGAAATTTTCTATGAATGTTGGGAAAGATACAAAAAACTTGTAAATGCTTGTCCCCACCATGGGTACAAAAATTGGAATTTGGTTAGTTTCTTCTACCAATCATTCACTCCGAAAATGAGAAAATTTGTAGAAATGATGTGTAACGGCACATTTCTAAGTAAAAATTCCGACGAGGCATTTGATTTCTTTGATTATATAGCCAAGAGTAACCAAACATGGGATACTTACAATTTTTTCAAAAGAAATATGCCTAATCGGGGTGGTTACTACCAATTAAAGGAAAATGATGATTTGGTGGCTAGACTTACACAATTGACCAAAAACATTGAAGCTTTGGAATTTTCAAAACCAAAAGAGGTCAATTTGGTAGAAGAAGAGAAACTTTTTGTAGCATATGTGACATGATAGGATATCCAACGAAAAAAAGTCCTACCATACCAACCGTCAAGCAAGTTCTACTTGACCCGGCGCAAGTAAACATGATGAATAACTACAAAAGGCCGCAAAACTCACCATTTTCGAAAACTTACAATAGTGAGTGGAGGAATCATCCTAATTTCCGTTGGGGTAATTCAAACACTTAAACTAATCAAGCTTCGAATTTTCAAAAATCTCAATCATTATATGTTCCCCCACCAAAAAGAAATTTGGAAGAAATGCTTACACAGTTTATTTAAAAATTCGATCAAAATTTCAAAAATTCGATCAACATGTTCAAAGGTGTGAGCAATACTTCCAAAGAAATGATCGTTTTATGAACGATATGAGAAATGTTTTATCAAAAATGGCTCCAAATTTTTCAAAGCAACAGAAGGGTAAATTTCCAGCTCAACCTCTTGCAAATCCTCACAGGCAAACTATGATGATTGAAGAGGGAGCTTCTTCACAAGATGCATTAGAGCATGTGAAATCTATCACCACTCTTCGAGGTGGAAAAATTGTTGATAAAACTATTCACCCCAAGGTCCAAAAGCCAAAGGAGGTAGTTCAATCAAAAGACCCTGAGGTGGTAGAAAAGAGAGTGAAAAGAATCAGGAGGAAGTAATAGGAAATGAAGATGTTGAAAAAATCAAAGAAAGTGTGAAAATTCCTTTTCTTCAAAGGCTATAACAATCTTCAAAATCAAATCAAAATGCCAAAATTTTGGAAGTTTTCCAACAAGTAAAAATAACATTCCACTACTCGATGCGGTCGAACAAATTTTTTCTTACGTGAATTTTTTGAAAGATTGTGTACCATAAAAAGAAGGTTAAATGTCAAAAAGAAAGCTTTTATGGCCGAACAAGTAAGCTCAATTTTGCAAAATACAAGAATTTCTAAATACAAGGACCCGGATTGTCCAACGATTTCATGTATGATAAGAAATTGTCGAATAAAATGAGCTTTACTTGATTTAGGAGCAAGTGTGAATGTTCTTCCATTTTCAGTTTATGAATAATTGGGTTTAGGAGAGTTGAAGCCTATAAAAGTCACCATTCAATTAACGGATAGGTCTGTTAAGGTTCCACGAGGAATTGTGGAAGATGTACTTGTACAGGTAGACAAATTCTTCTTCCTCGTTGATTTCATAGTCACTGATACACAACCTATCATAAACCCCGCTAATCAAATTCTTGTTATTTTAGGAAGATCATTTCTTGCAACATCCAATGCAATAATTAATTATAAAAATGGTATTGTTAAATTAACATTTGAAAATATTACTTTTGAGCTAAATGTGTTTTCATTAAGCAAGCAAGCATGTGATTTTGAAGATAAAAATGAACACGTTAACATGATATAGTCATTGGTTGAAGAACACTTTGAATTTTCTTTTGAAATGGATCCATTGGGAGACATTCTAACCACTCCCAAGGAATCCAATAATTGCAAGAAAGTGTTTTTTTTAGGTGAAAAACCAATTTTAAAGAAAGAAGGTGAATCCAAACCATCCGTACCAATCAAAGGAAGAATGGACTTGAAGCCTTTGCCAAGCAACTTGAAGTATGCTTTTCTAGGTAGTTTCGAAACTTTTCCAGTGGTAATTTCTTCCGAATTTTCAGCCAAACAAGAGGAAAAGTTGGTAAGTATGCTCGATAAGTATAAAAAGGCCTTTGGTTGGAGTTTAGCCGATTTTCATGGAATTAGTCCCTTAATTTGTACTCATAAAATTTATTTAGAAGATAAGGCTAAACCATCAATACAATTTCAATGCCATTTAAATCCTCATATGCAAGAAGTTGTAAGAAATGAGGTGTTGAAATTGCTTGATGCAAAAATAATCGGTCTAATTTCTGATAGAAGTAGGTAAGTCTTACCCAAGTCGTACCTAAAAAGTCCGGGCTCACGGTGGTTAAAAATGAGAAAGATGAATTAATCCCACAAAGAGTCACTTCCGGGTGGCGTATGTGCATTGATTACCGTAAGCTAAATGCTGTAACACGTAAAGATCATTTTCCACTTAATTTCTTAGATCAAATGCTATAAAGAGTGGCGGGACATGAATTTTATTATTTCTTGGACCGATTTTTAGGGTACAATCAAATTGAAATCGATTTGGATGACCAAGAAAAAACAACCATTACATGTCTATTCGGCACCTTTGCATATCAAAGGATGCCATTTGGATTATGTAATGCCCCCGCTATTTTTAAAGATGCATGCTAAGCATTTTTAGTGATCTCGTGGAAAGAACTTTAGAAGTGTTTATGGATGACTTCACTGTTTACGGTGGGTCATTCGATAATTGTTTGTTAAATCTTGAGCAGGTTCTAAAACGATGTGTAAGAAAGAGGCTTGTTCTCAATTGGGAAAAATGTCATTTTATGATGACAAAAGGGATTGTTTTGGCCCATGTCATGTCCAAAAAGGGAATTGAAGTTGATAAAGCAAAGGTGGATTTCATCGCTAAATTGCCAACTCTAAAAACGGTCAAAGATGTCTGCTCATTTTTGGGCCACGCAGATTCTATCGAAGATTTATACAAAATTTTAGCTTAATTGCTAAACCAATGTGTAATCTTTTCTTAAAGATGCACCATTCGAGTGGACTAATCAATGTGAGGAAGCTTTCAACAAACTCAAGCAATTGCTCACCACCGCTCCTATTATGCAAAGTCCGAAATGGAATCTTCCATTCGAATTTATGTGTGACGTAAGTGACTACGCAATTGGTGTGGTTCTCGGGCAAAGAAAGGACAAAAAGCCGGGTGTAATTTATTATGCTAGCCAAACTCTTAATGAGGCTCAAATGAATTACACCACTACCGAGAAGAAGCTCCTTGCCATTGTGTTCGCTCTCGACAAGTTCCGGTCTTATCTCATCGGCTCACCAATCCTAATATTCAAGGACCATGCTGCTCTTAAATTCTTGTTGACAAAGAAGGATGCTAAGCCGCGACTCTTGCGTTTGATTCTTCTACTTCAAGAATTCAACATCATGATTAAAGACAAAAAAGGAGGCGAAAATGTAGTGGTCGATCACTTGTCAAGGCTCATGTTCAATGCCCCATCGACGAAAAGCCAATCAAAGACTCATTTCCCGATGAGCACTTGTTCTCAATGACATCTTCTCTATGGTACGCGATATTGTTAATTTCATCGTCACTAGAGATATGCTAAAATCGTGGGAGCTCACAAGACAAGAGGAAGTTCGTCAACGAGGCTAAGCATTTCTATTTGGACGAGCCATATCTCTTCACATATTGCTCGGATCAACTCATCTGACGATACATTCGGATGAAGAAGTTGAAAGCGTGCTCACCTTTTGCCACACTGAAGCTTGTGGTGGCCACTTCTCTTCAAAGAAGACTGTGGCAAAGATTCTCCAATGCGGCCTTTATTGGCCAACCTTGTTCAAAGACATGCGCCACTATTGCAAAACATGTTTGAGATATCAAATGCTCGGGGGAATAACAAGACGAAGCATGATGCCACTCAACCCCGTCTTAATTCTTAAAATCTTCAATTTTGGGGCATTGATTTCATGGGACCTTTCCCACCCTCGTTTGTTAATCTATATATTTTAGTTGTTGTAGATTATGTTTCTAAAGAAAATATATTTGCAAGGTTTGGAATTCCAAAAGCAATAATAAGTGATAATGGTACACATTTTTGTAATTGCTTTTTTGAAAAACTCATGCATAAGTATGGTATGACCCACAAAGTATCCCTCTCTTATCATCCCCAAACAAATGGGCAAGCAGAACTTGCAAATAAGGAAATTAAAACAATTTTGGAAAAAATGGTAAATCTAAATCGCAAAGATTGGTCTTTGCGCTTAAATAATGCGCTTTGGGCATACCGAACAACTTTTAAAACCAATCTCTACATGTCTCCCTATCGTTTGGTATTTGAAAAATCATGCCATTTGCCCGTGGAATTAGAACATAAATCTTTTTGGGCAATTAAGAAATTAAACTTTGATTTCAAAGAAGAGGGTGAAAATCGAAAATTCCAAATTGAGGAAATTAAGGAGTTAAGAAGAAATGTATATGAAAATGCAAAAATAAGCAAAGACCGAGCAAAATTTTCATGACAAAATATTTGAGAAAATATTTTCAAATTGGCCAAAGAGTCCTTATTTATGATTCTTGTCTACATCTCTTCCCGGGAAAGTTAAAATCACGATGGACCAGCCCATTTATTGTTAAAACACGTTTATCCATACAGAGCAGTGATGTGGAGGATCCCAAAATGGTTTTAAATTTAAAGTCAATGGCCAAAGATTAAAGTAATTTTTGGTTATCTCAACTTTGGAGGAGTCCGTCCCTCTAAAAGAACCATCCTATGTGTAAAAACATAGGTTGTCTTCTGTAAATAATTTATATATTTGTGTTTAAGTATTTTTTGTAACATAAGGAAACCATTCCGAAAAGATTTTGAAAGAAAATGAAGAAGGAAGCTAAGTGTAGCTAAATTGAGGTCCTGAAGGTGACCAAGATCGATCTTGGAAGTTTTGAACATCAATGGAAAAACAGAGCAGCACTCGAGAGCAAGTAAGATCGATCTTGCTTAAGGGAAGATCGATCTTGGGCCAAAATCTCTTCATTCACAGAATTACAAAGCAAGTCCCGAGAGCAAGCAAGATCAATCTTGGGTACTGTAGCAAGCGACAGAGCAGTTTTTAAAACCCCACTTTCGAGCGATTTTCTCCACCACTCCTCCACTTTCGAAAACCATAACCCCCCCCAATTATTACACAAAAATAAACGTCCCTCTCTCCTTCTTTACTACCCTCTCCATCCCTCCCATCATCACCATCAAAACTCTAGCCCCCATTTCATCTCTCCATCACTAACTCACCAAATCCACACCCAAAAGCCTTAGATTCCAAATTTCTCCATTCTCCAACTCCAAAAACCAACTCTCTTCATCATTTTCAACCATTTCCCCATCATTATATCCATTTCTCAATCACCACACCCTTCAATTTCGAAATTTCCAAACCCTAGGTATTGGGATTTTGAGAAATCAAACAATTAATGATGGCTATGGAGGAGCGCCAAATCAAACGGATGGAAGACTTACTACGCCAAGAAAGCAACGAGCGCTACGAGGCATTGAGAAAACGGGAGAGAAGATCATTACCAAGACATTATCAACCGATTCCAAGCATAGGACGCAAATTTTCAAGCATGGGATGTTTGATTCCACCCACCACCACCACCGCCAATGTGAAGCTTTAATTTAATTCTTGTCTCTTGTATGTTTTTGAAGACAATGGCACTTATGTTTGATTTTCCCTTTTGGTTTTATGTTGGTTTCAAAGTAACTTGTGCTCACTTTTAATTATTAGGTTTGTTTTGGATTTTTAAGGTTGTTTTGGGATTAGTACTTTATGTTGAACTCATCCTTTTGCTTTCAAATGGGTATGCTAATTCTGACCTAACCTTGCTTTTAGTTGTATATATGTGTGTGTGTGTTTTTTCTTTTTGTAGATCTTGCTCTATCCTTGGAAAAGACATCTTAAAAAAATTATTGCTTCAAGCATCATACTACAAAAATAAAGATTTTTAGTGACGCATCAACGCGTCGGCAAAAGTATTAAAAACGCGTCGACAAAAGTCGATCAACCTTTGGCGATGCGTTTTCGCGCCGGCAAAGAGCGCCAGCAAAAGTGCATCGGTAAAAGTAACATATTGACTTTTACCGACGCCAAAGTAAATGCATCGGCAAAAGTTATCTTTAGCGGCGCAAAAAGGCGCCCGGGAAAAAGCAGTGCACCACAGAAAGTATATGATATCGTGTCTTGAAAGCATACTTTTACCGATGAATTTGTGTCCTTTAATGGCGCGTTGGATGCACCGGAAAGATATCTTTTGGTGACACGTTCTAAATGCGTCGGGAAAGAGACTTTTGCTGGCGCATTGGACGCACCGAGAAAGATCACTTTTACTGGCACGTTTCAGATGCGTCGGTAAAGATAACCTTTGCTGGCGCGCTAGACGCGCCGATAAAAGTCAAAATCGCAATTGGATAAATAACTTTTGCTAACGCTTTGTGGAAATCGCGCCAGCATAGGTAAAAGATTTTTATATTTTTTTATATAAAAATTAAATATAAATATAAATGTATTGGATAGTTTTTTTTTATTATTAATAGAATTTGCTAAGTTGAACCAATATCACAATAATCAAAACGATAGTTTGGATAAATTGTCAATACCATGGTAAACATACATATTGTTGTCTTAAAAGTCAATACAAAATAAACAAAATATAGTCGAAAGTAGCAAAATCAATATCCTAATCATTTGAGGGATCGTTGGAAATGGCACTTAAAGGTCCAGTTGGGGCTGATACTGGAATCTCGGTTTGAATTTTTGCAATTGAGCTAGAGCATCGTTCGTCTCATTCAGCCTATTATTTTGAGTAGCCAATTGCTCTGCTTAAGCAGCCAGTTGTTCCCCTTGAGTAGCCGGTTGTTCTGCTTGACTAGCCAAATATTCAATCATTTTAATAAGATAAAATTAACAAAGATAAATACTCAAATATTTTGTATGTAATAGTGAAACAAATAGCACGTCAAAAACTTTATAAACTACTAGTGCCTAAGGATCCTTAATTTCTTAACTGTAACACGGAACTTTGCAAGGATTCATTGTTGTTTATGCAGGGCCTATAGTTTTGATAATGCTCATTTTGCAAATTCTTTTATTCTTTCTGTGAAAGAAGAAAAGACTTGCTATCTCTGTAAATGATTGATTAAATTAATAAATAGATTTTTTGGTTTTATGTCAAAGTTCTATATCAGCAAATATTATAACACATGATCAAGAAAAAGAGAGCAGAAGCACAAAAGAAACTGAACCTAAATGAAAAAGGGAAAAGGAAAAAGAAAGGGATTTCACCTTTTCTGTAGTTTTACGGGACAGCAGTGAAATCTTAGTTCAGACCAGGATTTCAACTTAACAGCCTGAAGCTTCATTTTCAACAGTTTTTCCCGCTGTTCAAAGGAAAAATTCCAATGTAGCTATAGAAAATCAAATCCAAAATGCAACGAGCAGGACAAGTTAAAATTTAAAAAAAGAAGTTGTTCAAAATACTTTCAAATGAAATTTAATGCTCCTAGTTGAGAATGAGTAACTAACTTTCTGTATTTAATTTAAGAAAACAATATTCTAATTGAATTAAATCTCAAAAATCAACACAAATCTTCTAACAGATAAAAAATTCTTATCGATTTTTCATTTACTTTTTCTGGTAAATCTCTCACAATCAGTGG